>JAHZNE010007316.1:0-15512 GCA_027744055.1 Callyntrura sp. NNG-2020 | reverse complement strand
TTACACCGTTTTATTTTTTATTGATTGTTAATGTTCATACTGAGAATCGCACAAATGAAAGTTGAATGATTATTTTTACATGTTTGAGGTCACACCAAACGATAAATTATAAATAGCGCTAAGCGCAACAGGAAATCTCTTAAAACGCGGGATACCGTTCAGAATCGCATACATGTATACTTATGCTTGAACTTATACTGAAGTACTGTCACTGTACATAGTACCATGAATACCTTTAAATCATATTTTCAAAAGCTTTATGATATACTAGTCTCTAAAGTGACTTTATACAGGACGATAAATTAAATTTGTTTTTAAGCTTTTACTAGATTATGATCGATCACGCAATGTCTCCAACAAATATTATACTAATGCTGTTTTCATTGCAATTCATCACAAAAGGTCTCCATCTACAAGTCTATCTGAACAAACCAGTGTTTCGGAGTAAAAAATGTGATAGTGTTGCATGCGACCAGAAACAGATCCTAATGCAAATCCAATGTATGTCAAGTGTCTGAATACACTTGGAAACTTTATTCATGTGTATGCAAGTTTAGCATAAAATTTGTAGTATGGTTAGCATTTCACGCATTATGGACAGACACATAAAGAGAGGGAAAGCACCAAGATTCATAATGTTTCAAAAAGAACGAATATATAACAATGTAAATACTAACAATGGTTTGATTTCAAGGTAATGTTTTCTACATCTGACTCCTGATTTCCACCTCCATTCAAAAGCAATTTACTATTTTAATTGCAATAAATAATTAACTATAATAAGTCCACTGACAAGTTATAGTTGCTATAGTATTACAAGTTGTAATTTATTTACGTAAATGAAAGTTTAATAATATTTAACGTAGTTATCATGAAAGATGCCATAGTAATTTATCAACAGAGCAGCATCATCCTTAACGCTATATATAATAAAGGAAATGGGTCAACATTAAATATGAACTACGTCTCCTCATTAACAAAATTTAACATTAACACTAATTAATATATATAGTAATATATGCATTATAATTAAATGTTTTATGCAGATTGATGTGGTTGAGTAACAAAGAATCGTCAAACTCCTCACACTCTTATATTATTTCGTTTTTATTTTAGTCAAGGATCAGAACAGAACAAAAGACGATTATTCGAACACCTTATTTACTTACCAAGAAAATTTTAAGACACGACTATTCAGCCTATGAACTCATTGCCCTCACTATATTAGCGTAAAAAATTCTTTGATTATAAACAGAGTACCCTTTTTCGCTCGTGATATATAGCAACCTAGATAATTCAAATGGCAAAGTCCAGAGGTCTAATATTAATTTTTAGTATTTTAACGTACCATAAGCTCGATACGGGAGCTCAAGCTCCCAAACAACATCTCGCCCTTGTGAATAATCATAACCGTAAGGAACGTTCCCAGTATAATACGTTTTTTATTTCGACAGCGATATAATAATTTATTGTGTTCTTACTTATAAATAGATTGTCTTGAAGCGCAGACAAGAGCAGAATGCGTGACTCGTGGGTGTACCTTTGATTGTGCGAAACGAGTTTGTGCTCCCATCGAGTGTAAGTACAAATTAAATTTTAATACATATGTATAACCTATTCGACGTATACTGGTTTCAAGCACGTTGTTAATTTTTTGTGACTACATTTATTCCTGTTCAGATACTTGCGCCAAGGTCTCCTCTGACAGATGCTTTCACATGTGCAATGACAAGGAAAGTTGTGATACATTTGATGAGTGTGAATATGATGATACAACGGACACCTGTAAGCGAAAGGTCACGGCGGAGGAAATGGAAGTGCAGGCGGTAATGACCAGACATAATGCTGGTTCGTAAATTACTCACTTTACAATTTAAAAATGTTGAGGGACAGCTTGTGTCTTAGTAATTGCCGCCGTACAGAGTTACCGCATCCATTTTATTTATTTAATCACATCACATTTATTAACGAAACCGATTTTATGTGAAAAACGAAACAAAAAGACGTATTCGGTTTATTACAAACATCTTCAAATACCTGAGAATAGTATTGTGCTACCATTATACATGAACGTTGTAATTAAGGTGATTTTTGAATGCCCAGTTTACTAATAGTGTCTTGGTAAATCCGATAATTTCAGGGGAGAGCTGGAAGAAAAGACGGTGGCAGGATTGTAAGTGGGAATATTTATATTCCGGGCGTGAATGTATTCCTTTTTGCGACGGCCGCAGATACAATTCATATTATTGCAAATGCAACGAAGCAAAGAGATATCAAATATGCGCCCTACGTCGCAACAAAAACCACTATTGTTGCAAACCATATCGGCCACCAGTACCCCCACCCCCCACGCCATCGCCCCCCGCACACCGTCGTACTACTAGACCCAGCCCAACAACCACACTACGAACGACCACTTTAAAAACGACGACCGTCCCCACAACAGAAATGCCTACAACAGAAATGCCCACAACAACATTACCGACGACTGTGGCCACCCCCGGGGGCAAGGACGTGGACGGCTCAAATGAAGAAACCACAACAATGTTGATCGACACTACAACAGTGGAACCTGCAGTGGAGTATTGCCGCGTGTACGACAAAAATCCCAACGAATGCCGGCAGTACCCCGCTTGTGGCTACAGTTGCGACACAGAGGAATGCCTGGCCAAAAGTCAAATGCCCTCAAAGTGCCAGAAAGGGTGTGCTTACTTTTGCCATGACCCCTGTGGCTGTAAGGCCCACGCCAGAGGGCGGTGTGAGTACCACGTTCCTACAGGGCAGTGTCAACCCCGGCTACCCCTTTGCGTCGCTCAGTTCTTTATTGGAGAGGAGTGTGGGAAGGCATTCTCTTTTTATGCAGACGGGGGGGTACTATGCTTCAACGACAAGGAACGCGGGAATTGTGAAAATCAAAAAAACGTATTTTCTGTGAACGCCAACGGGAGAAGATATGTGGATAATAAAAAGGTTGAATATTTGGCTGATAACGAGGTGAGCTTTGTGGATAATTATGGAAGTCGCCAAAAATTCTTCTATTCGGACACCGGTCTGAAATCCCCGGATAAGTACTTGTATGAGGGAGTGGTGAGCGCCATTGGGAAGGGAATGGATCGACGGCAATGTCTGGTGTACACTGTTCCATTGAAGGAAGTCGGACAATATGAACTAGCCATTAAAACGTTCGAGCCCTTCGTAAATAGAGTGAATCGAAGGGTAAGAATGTTGAAATGACGTTATCCTGCTGTATGCTGCAACATTGTTGAAGGTTGTGTATATTATGGATATGAGTAAATTTGTTGGTATTTCAGCTGTTTAATATTGAACTGCACGAAGAAGTGATAGTACCTGACTTGGATATTTTTGCTCTGGCTGGAAAAGACGCGGCGGTAAACATTGTTGTGAACTTCAACGTTACCGCGATCGTAGAGAATCCTCTTTTGAAGAAAATGAAAATCCGAGGATTTGAATCGAAGGATTTTATGGATTCCGTGGAGCTGCGATTCTGTATTGGAGATTGCCGTCTGGATAAACGCTACTTTTGGGAAATTGGGAATTATCTTGTCAGTGCTTTTTCACTAGTAAAGTTGTAGTGTTATCGTATAAACCGGTAGTATATTACATTTAGATTTTAAGTAAATTTTACTGCACTGCACGCATACCTGGATATTGTATGAAAATCTGTGACTGCAATTTCAAAATAAAACAGCATAATATACAACATTTGTCTTACTTAATTTATAATTTTAAGTAAGTATAGCTATTAAACTTGATATTCTATCATCCATCAAGTTACTAATCGCGAGTTTACATGAAATTGCTTTGATTTTAAAAATCCGATTTTCTTCATATTGACAAGCACTACGCACTACATCCTTCCCACAATGCTACAGAAATCGTCTTACTGTATGTCATCTTATCATGGAAACTCGAAACATCATTCTCTAATTTTAAATGTATATACCTTTATTTTCACAATATTTTAGTTTATTGTAACGGTGACTTTGGGATTTCCGCCTGCATGAACATATAATAATATATAGGTTTGGTGAATATATAAATTAAATAACTTAAAAAACTTCGTTTGGTGTAATATGCATCTTCCAAAATAAAAAGTTTTTTGCAACAGTAAACTTTGCATATATTTTTGTTTATTTTCTCATACTTTATTTTATTTATACGTATTTTGTGTTACCAGAATCCCTAAGACAATTTAATTATTCAGGTCTAGAACAAAACAAAATATTAAATATATTTTGGATAAACAGTGTAACAGAGTTTATGGTCAATCAGCTCGAATGACAGTTACTTCTGATTAGGTGACACAGTGGTTAACGTGCTCCAATCTTATTGTCTTATGCATATATTCATGTACTTTAAGCATTCTTATTACAATTAATAAATACTAAATCAAGCAATTTTGATAAACTATGAATCGTGTTAAATAGTTATTCGCGCCATCAGTGATTCAACTAAACAAGTGTTGTTGTGGTGGTGCTTTCATTTAGAAATTATATATTAATTGTTTCTCAACGTTCAGATTTATACTAAATGAGATTCATCAAAATAAGTGCAACCGTGTTCCGCACCATATCATCGCACATCATCAACCCCATTTTCGCAGTGACAATACCATATGGCCCTACTCGAAATCCTATAGCAGGACACGCCCTAAGCATTTTTCTATCTACCCTTCGTCTTAAACGCCGCTTCCAGTATGTTTGCCACTGAAAACTTTTATCATACGGCATTCCCCCCAAACGCGATAGCATCAAGGACATGAACGCACAAAGCACAACTGTTACTGGAACTGCCAAATACGTAAGAAAATCTATAAAGTTTCCCATTTTGAGCGCCACGTAGGCTCCCACAGATGCTAGTAATACGCCGTCAAATATCCAAATTGTGAATAAAGTGTTGGTTGAATCAACGCCAATTTTTAGCATAATTTGTGTGACTCGAAAGCACTTGTGATATCTACAAAATAACAGCACCTTCCCATTCACCTCAGTTGCATACCTCGGAAAAATGTTTTTTAAATAAATATCAACAAATTCCAAGTAGACTAATAACAAGAGAAGAAAGCTAAGCAGAATACTTAGTACATATGCATCACCCACCCCATACACCAGCGACGCCATCACTTTAATATGAAAGTGGGTTCCCAAAAACATCTGAAATGGCTCGAAATTTAGTACAAATGGGAAACAGAAGTAACTTAATGTTAACGATGGGAAGTTCGCCGCAAATCCAAATACAAATTCATTTTTCCAATCCCGCCTTCCAGTTACAGAAAGAGGAATACTGGATGAGCGTCGCGTCGGTGTCAATTTTCTACACTGATTTATAACATATCGGAAGTCGTCTGTGTGGACAACAACCACGTACCAACATGACGCTGCAATAATAGCAGCGCACACTGACATACTGTACAAAGCTGCCTCACTAACGTTAAGAATAGTGTACTGATGCCAGTTGAAAAGCAACCAGAGGAGACGTGCAGGGTAAACGGTTAGAAAAATGGTGCACCACAACAACCCAAAACACCGATGGATTCGGTGACGACAGTTGTTGTAGTTGCCACTTTTAAATACAATTTGGGTGGTTCTGTCGACATAGTGCGGAGGGAGAACAAAACATTGTAAAATTGAATGCACTTTCAGAGCTGCAGTAGTAAACGACATTTTAACTGGGCTATATGAAGACAACTAAAAAGGATATGTAACGCTGCGCCCGATTTCGAACTATTTTTAATTTCAAATTTAATTTTATGTTTACCTATGGCGCCAGATATGTTTTTATAAGAACTGGGAGTACATTACGTTGAAGGTAATCGTGTTGTCAGTAAAAGGTATTTATTAATAGCGCTAGATAACTCATTACCTTGAACATGCACATGTATGCTAGATGCCTTTAATGCGACGTATGAGCACTATGGCGAATTTGTATTAGATCGAGGTTCTGTGGTAAATGTGTTTTTACTTTTGTCGAGTTTGGCAGAAAAGCAGTCATTGCTAGAAAGATAAATAATAGATTTATTTAGTTTTTAATCAAAATATCTACAAGGCTTCCTTACCTTTTAGGTTTTTAAAATGTCAAGTTGAAATAAAAGTGGTTTTAATAGGAAGTAATACGTTTTAACCAAAAATAATAACATATTTGGGAAAATGTTTGAAATAACGGTAAAAGTTTGTAAGGAAAAAAACAAATTACATTTATAAAAATGCTAGTGTGCAACCGTGTATGATGAAAAGGAGCCAATTTTCAAAAGCAAAATTATGGATATTTATATCGCCTTGAGTTACAAAAGGAAAAATACAGTTTACAGTCATACTATACTAAACCAGATAAGACTTTCCGGAGTTCGGAACGAGATAACTATAAATTTTGATATTTCTTTTTGCGTAAATAGTTTCAGATATCCAACTTACCCCACCCATTGCCTCTCCAATTCCATACAATTACCAACACACCAATAGCTGAAACAAAATAATGGAATGGGCATCTCTTTCCCAAATCTCCTGCGCCATAGAAATCACCTTCTCACGCGGAGCCCTCTCATTATCTTTCTCTCCTATAGACTGTATACTTTTTAACCCCCTTTCCACCTTCATGCGAACATAGCTTCGCAGGCTTCCTTTCTTTCGCATAGCGGACGGACCGTCCAAAACGGAACTTGTGAATACATCATCAAAAATAACCTTCGCAGGATTAATTGTTTCCTCAAAGTAAGATACCATCCCACTTGCATATAATCGAGCCATTCCCTTTATCAGAATCTCCGAAAACCAACTGGCATATTCCACACGATATAACTTGTACTGAGATAAAAATGACTTTTCATTATATTCATAGTAGACCCGCTTCCCGAAAAATTTCATGAGGTGTCCCATAATCGCACACTCATTAAACTCTTCGTTGCACAAAAATATAAAGCGTTCTTTTGGGTTTAGATTTTTCTCCACCTTTTTGCATTTCCTTCTTGAAGGACAGGGCTTAAAGATGGGGAGAACCTCTGATATCATATCTTGTAATCTGTCATCTTTTGTAAGCCATATTAAGTGTCTGTGAGCGCTTAAAAGCGAGATGAATTTGGCGGACCGCCCCTTTATTTCTTGTTTAAAGAGCAGTTTTATCATAAAGTATGTTTCATATGTGGTCACAATTTTGACGTTAGAGGAATTTCCGACGTTTTCAAGAAAATCTGTAATAGAAACCGAGAGCCAGTCCGGGTCCGGCTGATGCGTCAAATCTGAATACATGAAGGATGTGTAGAAGCCGCGAATGCAAAATGAGCTCATTATCCATAGCATCAAATGTACGGAAATCAGTTTAGTCCGAAGACGGTGCCCATCATCCCCTTGTTCTAGATATATTGATGTCATCCACAAAAGTGTGCTGCAGAGGGATTCTTTAGTGCTGGCGTAAATTATAATGGTAATGTAGATCAGGGTTCGCAGTAATGCTATCCAAATTTTCCAGTCGAATGGGCTCAACATTTTGTCAGGCGTTGCAGCAAATTGGGTGGTTTGTGGTGGCCCGTCAAATACAAGGTAGCTTATCCCGATATTTTTAATTTCCTGGCCCCATGGCGTAAACTGTGACTGTGTAAAGGGCTGGGTGTTGTCCCAAGTAACGACAGCCTTCACAAAAGATATAGCGCAAACTTGGGCAATTACTGTACAATTGTAATGCTGCCTATATAAAAACATTTGGGCCTGTTTCCATTGTGCGATGCTTCCTTGGTTATTTTCCACCATAGAATAATACATTTCCAGATATATCCTGTCTAACTTGAGAATGTTATTACCATTTAAAGGAATGACTCGTAGGGTGACTTCTGACACTACGTTGAAGCTGTTTCGCCAATTTTTTTTGTTTGGTCCGTACTCAATGGAGGTGTCTTCTATTGCTTTACTAAGTTTGATTGCACCGATACACACTCTGGTTCTGTTGTAGTTAGTGTCCGACCCAACAATTATAAGTTTCACGTGAATATACGATGTAACCCTGATTGTCGGGTGGTTGTCACAATGCCCGGGAATGACAGCAAATTTGTTGGCTAATGACACGGGTCTAAATTTGGACTTCTTGAAGTATATGTTGGTTGGCACATTCCCAAAACGTAACCAAAGGATGTTGTCCATTGGAGAGAATCGTACTTGTGGAAAGGCACCGTTTGTTGTAAAAACGTAGGGAAATTGAACCGTGCAAATACTTCTGTGCTTTATGGATGATAAAACGGCGGGCAATGTTTTGCGATGAAAATGTAAGTATTCCAATTGGGAGGGTTTTGGAATATAAGGTTTATCCGGCAGGTGTTGTATTCCAAAGGGCAGTTTCAATTCTTCCAATTCCGTGTCATTAAATGTAGGAAACTTTTTGTCGGTGAACCCTCCTATTTGAACGGTGACGCAATCGTCGGAAAATATACATTTTGAAAAGAAAAGTACATTATGGGCACTCCAGATTTTGTTATGGGAAAAAGTTGAATGTGAAAAGTGAAGGATGCACTTTGTGAAAAAATTAAACTCTTCTGAAGTTATTTCTACTGCAGAGATCGTAAATATTATCATTTGTAAAAATATCAGGATTTTTTAGAAAAATAGCATTTTAAGAGCAGTTTGGATTTTTTGCTTTATTTTTGTATTCAGATGCAGTATGTATGTAAATGTTGGAGAAACTTATGCCAAATATAGGTTCCAACTTATTTGAAATACTGAAGCAGGTAAAATTTGTAGATCATTGTCATTACATTTCAGAGCTTTAGAGAACATTCCAAGGTGATATCACTTTGGTTGACCCACTTTTGTAGATTCGTTGTCAATTGTAGAGAAGTCCGTCAACTCAAAGCTTTTGATGATACTTCTATCTGTTATATGTCAATGAAATAAAATACAATAAATGAGCTACAACCCTTCTAATAATTATCATAAATATTTTGCATTGCAAAGTTGCAAATTGAAATTATAAGCCATTAAACATACTGCTCTACTTCATGAATGTAGACCATTTTGCAATTTTAGCTTGAATTTATAAATTGAAATGCAACTGAAACCTCGTCAAGTGGCAACATGAAAGAACCAATATTGATTGTGCAGACATAATTACTATTGTATTTTGCATTGATACATTTGCCACAATACAATACCATTGTGCAATATTGTATCACTCACATTATTTGTGTTAAGCTGAGCCCAATTCAATGTTTAATGATACTGTTTCTGAAAGAACAATGGAATACTAAAACAAAAGATCATAACCGACTTTTGTTTCACAAGATGGCTATAAAAGGAAGAAAAATTATGGCAGACCGCTTCATTCTTTCAAATATTTCATTAGGAACGATATGACAATGATAAGTTACAACAACTTCATTATAGAACTTGAAATTTTACTTATAACTGCTTGGACAGTTTTTACGAAGTTTTTTAATCAAATGTATTAATCTATCAAGGTAAAATGAAACCCTCTAACAGAGCCAGCAGAAAAACATTTAATTGTAGAATAAAACATGTATAGCAAGTTATAAGTAATATACGCCGGCTGAAGCAATGCGATCATGTTTTGAATTTTATATACGTGATATAGATTTTTAAAATAACGTAGATTTATAGAACAGTGATTGTTACTGCTTAAAAATTGTAGGTAGTAGTAGGTCGAATCGCAAATGCTCATTCGGTTGATATTTTTAAGAAATTACATGATTGAAACGTGATCTTCAAGATCATTTCGTATTCCGTGTTGTGTATACTTTTAATGATGATGATTATCGCTTTGGTTCCATCGGACTCTAACTTTTAATTTTTAAATTGATGAATCCTCGAATGAATAAACTATTATACATACATGTTTAAATACTTATAGCAATAAGAAAATGTTCAACGTTCATTACAATACTATTAATATAAAACAAAAGGTGATAAAAATAATTGTTTGATTGTCGGTAAAATTCATAGATAAATCATAATTCATAGATCAGAATTAATAGATAAATTTGTCTGAACAAATAATTTAATACATACTATTGTCCAACCGCGCATAGCTTTGGCATAAAATATACAAGCACTATACATGTAAGGCAGCTAATAAAAGGTAATGATTAGGTGTATTTTATGTTGTGGTTGTATCTTATGCGACTTAATTTGAACTTTGGGAAACATGATGGTATTAATACTTTATCGACCTTGTTTCCCTATCGAACAAATAAGTTTAGTGGTACCCCGTGATTATCTATATGATTAATACTCATGGACATTTTCTACTGTGATTGCTAAGGCTTTTTTGTTTCGGGGTGTAGAGAGCTCAATAATATATCATTTTAACCGCAATCATAGCAAATCGGGCTCATAGCAAAGTGCACCTGCTGTTGTAGAATGCTACAAAGAGGGGTGTGGGGGGCATAGCCATCCCCCCATAAATCCAGATTACTAATACTCATGGAAATAATCGTCTACAATTTCCAATGTTTTTTGTTTCTTCACGTAGATAGTTGTGTGATATATCAAATCAACCCCAGGAGAAAGGCATATTGTCTCTGTGGTCAATGGTTTGAAAGTTTTCATTCTCCTGTTTTAACTTGAGATTCAAATCCACTGATCCGCATAATTCATATAATGAATTGTCATGGAGAAAAGGATTGCATTTGATAAGACATTTTGTTTAGTGCGAATGAAGAGTGGAATCGTGAATTACATTTACTACAAATGTAAAACGAATAACGGAAGTCGTTTATATTACTCCACCTGTACACAGTGCGATGTTGTGTCTGCGATGGATTTTTGAAAACACTTCTATTCTGATTGTGCCTATTTAGGCACGGGTTAACTAGTATTCTTGAATTATCATTGTATTGTAGGCAAGAAGTAGTTGCATGTTCTTCCTTTTATTTAACCCCACAAATATTATTAACACAAATGTCAATCGCTACCAATCGGAATTCTTCCACTTGTATCCATCATCAAGAAATTGGAACTAATAACATATAATGGTAGTTGAAAATTTTGGAATATGACACATTGTCTCAGTTTTAAAACCAATCTATGTGAAACATTCAGAAGGAGTCCAACTTATCAAATGCACTTTTAAAGAGAGAAGCATTGTAGAGTAGTGACCAACTTATCTATAATTGACAATAATTGTGAGTGGCATATGTAGGTTAAGTAATTCTCGCAATAATCAAGTGTGAAAAATTATTGTACATACGATAACTACACTTACACTGAATTGGCAGATGGATAGAACATGCATAAGCCCTCACAGTTACACAGTTGACAAAGAGATGGCATCGAAATTTTTCCGTTAACGGAAAGTTAACGAAAGCTTGAGTTATAAATATAAAATCTACCGTTCCAGCCATAAGATGAATATTATTAACGTTCAGTTAGTCCATTGCAAGTGTAAATGTGATGCTAATGCATGAGTAGAAGTGCACTTCAAACTGTGGGGTTACATGCAACAGCTCCGATGTACAGAAATTAAGTACGGATAAAATATATTTATTATTTCAATTTAATTTAATTAAATTGAACCAAATTAAACCAAATTTCACGAATAATTTGGTTTAACGCCTCGATATCCAATATAAGCAAGTGTCTACAATTTAAATTAGTTGTGCGACAAAATGTTTGTCAAATTTTGAAGAAGTCTTATATCTAGTTGTGCTATTAAAGTTTGGTATAGTATTAACACGTTATCATAACAACACATTACTATCTTTTAAATTTACATGATATTAGATGGGCAACAATTGTTGCCCATACTTGTGTCAAATACGTACGGTATATACATGTGAATCACTTATAGTTAGTATAATTTTATTTATATATATTTATAGCTTTATTCCCCTATTTTTATATTTAAAATGTAACTTGCCATTCATATTTTCATCAAAGTGAAAAATATGCATGTGCATTCTTCTCCAGAAATGTCAAACTTTGTCGTTGCTTGTATCAAGATGTCGATGCCATTTTACCGTACTCATACCTTTGTTATAAAATACCTCAGCATTTTCAGCATCTTCTTACTCATAAATTTCATATAAGTACGCTGCCCTCTTTTTAAACGAAACCCTTTGATTGCTTCTGTGATCCCCGCGAAACAAACAATTCCTATTCCGATTCCATACAGTTGCCAACACACCACTAGATGAAACAGTCCCACTGATTGAGGTTCCTCTGCCACTTTTTTCTGCTGGAAAGAATTTACTTTCTTTTGAACCACTTCACCTTCCTGTTCCCCGTTCGCCTGCAAACGTCTAAGCTCCGCTTCAGCCTTCATACGAATATAGGCGTTCCTATTTCCTTGTGCTGTTGCCTTGTCCCTTAAGAAGGAGACAGACAACAGCTCTTTAATAAGATATTGCCCGTATGCCACCGTCTCTTCCAAGTAGTACACTAACCCACTGCCGTACAAGTGACTTATTGCTTTTTCCACAATATCGGAGTACCAACTTGCATACTCCACGTAGTATAACTTCATATCTGTTAAAAACGACTGTTCATTGTTCTCGTAGAAAACTCGGCTACCATAAAATGCCATCAAGTACCCCACTGTCTGACATTCGTAATAAAATTCATTACATAAAAAAATGAATCGCTGAGTTGGTTGCAGTTTAAATTTCACTGTATTGCATTTGCTTGAGTCAACTCCTAAGATGGGTATGTAAATTTGCAAAGTATTTTTAACCAACCCCTCATAGAATTTTGCAGGGTTCTCCACATTCCAAATTAGACGTCTGTGCTTTTGCAAAAGCGATGTATAGTTCCCTGACTGACCATTGATCTTCTTAAGAAACGGTCTAGCCAATCGTATATAAGTTTGATCTGCCGCTATCATTTTAATGTTTGAGGAATTCCCGCCATTTTTAAGAAAGCCCATTAGTGATGCCGGCAGCCAGGTGGGGTCAGGTTGTTGTGTCATGTCCGAATACACAAAATATGTGTAGAAACTGCGCAGACAAAAGGAACTCATTATCCAGAGCAGCAAATGTACAGATATCATTTTTGTACGGAGACGTTGTCCGTCGTCTCCCTGTTCCAAGAATACAGATGTCATCCAGAAAAGGGCACCACAGAGAGACTCGCCTTTACTGACATGGGTAATTATACCGAGGTAAATTACAGTAATTGCTATTCCAGCCCATATTTTCCAGTCAAATGGACTAAGCAATTTGTGGTCGTTTCAGAAGGTCCCATAAATACAAGATAATGAATACCCGGATTTCTAATCTGCTGACCCCACGGGATAAATGAGTGCAGCATAGAGGGTGTGTGATCCTTGATCGTCATTCGAGAAAATGCCTCCCTGCAAATTTTAGAAGGGACGGTACAGTTGTAATGCTCCTGCGAAATGAAACGAAATGCATTTCTCCATACGTGGTTATATAGTGGGGCATCTCTAAACCTTCTTGAGCTTAGGCTCACCGCCGTGGACTGTTGTTGATATTTTTGGAGAAACTTTCTGGTGAGGGCCCAAAGATCGTTTCCAGGGTACGCGATGCTATTAAGGGTCACCTCAGAAAACAATTGTGGCTCTTCCCGCCATAGTCTTGAACTGATGGGGTATTTTGTGTATAAGTCGTTTGCCCATAGAACTTTGCCCATTTTAATTGTGCCAATGCTGACTAGGCTTTTTACGTCGTTACTTATTGCTTTTATAAACACAAGTTTTACGTGTATGAACGTGGTAACTAGTACTTTTATGTGTTTCTCCCAAACTGCCGGAACCAGCGCAAATTTATAGGGCAACGACAGCGGTTTAAAGGTAGAATTCTTGAAATAGACGTTGGTAGGCCAGTTCCCAAAACGTAACCATAACAAGTTGTCCATTGGAGAAAACTGTACCATCGGACTTCTGCCACTGCCCATTTTGATGTAAGGAAACTGGACGATGCAACTGCTTTGGTGTTTGCCAGATTGAAAAACTGCAGGTAATGTTGTGCTGTGGAAGTGCAAATATTCCAGCTGTGCCTTTTTTGGAATGTGGACATTATCCGGCAGGTACCTAATAACAGGCGTCATATCCAAATGCTGCTCCTCCGTTTTGTTGTAAGTTGGAAATGTGCCTTCATTAAACTCACCTGAGTGAACGCTGACGCATTGCGTGGAGTGTGGATGCAGTGTGTGAGAAAAATGGAAGGTGCACTGCGTGAAGAATTTGAAGATATCCCACGACTGCTCAGTTAAAGCGGGAATAATTAACGCGGCTTGAAAAAATGCTATTGCGACACCAAGGAATGCTTGCATTTTGCTTGCAAGTGTTAAACCTTAAAACTAGATATATTAAAATAAGGTTTTTTTGCAGACGGGAGACAAAATATTTTTATTGCTTAATTTCTTAAATACGATTCGTCATAAATGATAAACTTCACAAACAAACGGTGAGTCTATCGTAGTACCACCGATGGGCCTTTTAAGGTAGGAATTAAAAGACAACAGACTGCACTTCGTGATATACTGCTTATTGGAATCCCTTTTATAGCAATGTCAATACATTTTAAATGTACGTCGTTTATCTGCTCGTGGTTTTAAGCTTCTGTAGATTCAATTACAAAAATGGTCTAACCTCCTTGCCTTGTCACTGCTATAATTTATTTTAATATTAAGTCTACGGAAGTGACAATCGTATTCAAACGTTGGTGCAACCTAATAAGTCTGCCTATTTTACATGGAGATTAGTTTTAAAAGTTTTAATATGTTCAATTTCTAGTTTAAAGAAGTTTGCAGTATGTACGACGGTGCAGCACCAATTCATTATTGTATATTTAGGGATGGCACCATTACGAAGACTTTTTGGCTATGCGGAGAGCTATGCCACTGCTTTTCTATGTAACTTGTGTTGTCTTGCCGTAGATGCTATCAGACAAGATGTCATTGTCTTTGTATAAAACTGTTTTTGGTGTAATATACATGAAATCAGTTGGAGCGTGGCACCGGCACGTCATTAGAAAGTTCACAACATTCTTTGTCCATGGTAATTAAAAGCTTTAAGAAACATGAGTTTTAATGTGACGAACGTGAGATTTATATTCGCTTAACTTTTTAAATAACACACTCACATGGCACTCTATGTTCCCGTAACTTATTTTCAACTTTAATACATCACTAACAAATATAAATATTGTAGTATTGTAAGTATTGTAAATATAATACATAATACTCGTGTGTTAAAAGTTTACATTATATGACGGAGGGTGTAACGTTCACTTGTCCGGTTAAAATCCAAACTATTTTTAAATGAAAGAATTATGAACATTTTAGGGGGATTAGGATAATTCCTATTCAACTCCTGTCATAAGGATGTTGTTGGGTGCGGATGAGAGGTTTGAATAATATTTTTTGGTGAAATGGTTACTGGCAGAATGGTTGATTGTTGTAGGTTCTACAACTGATGAAGGTGATGTGAATGAAGTGATAACTGATGAATGATGTGACCAGCTACACGTTATTCCCTATTGTAGCCGTGTGCTCAACTTGGGTTGTGATGATTAAATGATTTTTAATCAGTGCAAA
>JAHZNE010007315.1:0-26144 GCA_027744055.1 Callyntrura sp. NNG-2020 | reverse complement strand
AAGCGACTAGTTGACTATGACTTGTGACTAGTGATGAGTCCATAGAAACTTGTCAACAAAAACTTGTAAACAACAAATCACTAGTCAACATATTTTGATTATTTCATCATAGTTCCTCGCCTCCAAATGACTGGACTCATCACTAGTCACAAGTCATAGTCAACTAGTCGCTTTGTGAAACAGGCCCCTGGACAGTCGATCTTAATCGTTAGATGGCATAACGACGTTGAAACTGCTTTATTAAAATCTCAGTCACCCAAAGATTATTTGAATTTGTCAGTAAAATATTTAATGGTTGCTATAGTTATATGCATTATTTAAATTATATCGCACTTTTCAAAATTTCGATTGGTATTTTTGAGAAACAATTTTGCCTATAGCTATGCCTTCTTTGGTAGTACGGTTTTTGTGAAGGGCGTATTACGGATCTCCATGGAAATAGACAATACATATCATAACAGAAGAGGTTCCCTTTTACAGTTTTGGTAACGAAATAATTTCCAACATATTTGCAGCATAAAAATAAAGCTCCAAATTTTATGGCGGAATAAAAATGAAATACTCTCCGCTCAAACGAATTCGTATATATGTATATCAGTTCATGTTATATACATGAAATACGTTACACGATGTCCGCATTCAATTTTTAATAAAATGACTATATTATAGTCAACATCGTAGCTGCTTGGATCACACAATGGAACAATTCTGTAACAATTGACTTTAATGGTCAATAACTGCCAACCATTTCATGTAGTCAATGAAGTTTTTTATGCATATCCTTTAAGTTCTTCTCGTTCTCATAAAAATGTTTATTTTCAGATTTACAATTAAAGTGAGTTCTATTCCGCCATTTTGAGCCATGTTTATTGTGTACTGCTGAAAATGGCCAGTTGTGTGCAAACGATAAAGATAATTTGCTCTTGTTAGCTATTCCAACTTTATATAAAAGCAGTCCATACTCCATTACTCTTGTGTCTATCTAATTCTTCCAATTACTTAAATGAACAACCAGATTTCTGATATCCTATGACTTTTACAAGAACTTACATAGGTTATAATCATCTACTAGAAACTACGTTTTTTCTCATTAATTTCATTAGGCAAGAGCAATTTATTTTGCTCTAAATTTGGAAATTAATTTCTCTTATAAAATAACGAAAATCCCCAATGAGTTTAAACACAACGACCGGCCCAAGGAGGTACGCCAAACATAAAAACGTTGTTTTTTTTCCTTGCTTGATACTTCAATTTTCTTCCAGTTCCACAAGGGGCGCCAAACTAAGATAAAACTTCATTTTGTTATTTTGAATATCATAACTAACAATTTTTATTAGTTTCTAATATATGTGAATTAGATTATTCGGATCAAGACTCTATTTTACACCTAATCTTTCCCCAAACGTGTATTAACTTTCACGTGAACTAAAAACAAATCGTTCATTCGTACACTGGAAAAATCATTATCTTAAAACTTGCTGATCGTTGAGTATTTGCATCTATATGAGCATTTCTTGACCAGTACAGCTACCGTCGGTGTTAATACAAAAATACAGCTTTTAAAATACAACCAACGCCTCTTGTTCACTAGAAGTTCAAATAATTTTTGCTAAATCACCCTGATTCTCGTACATTTTGCGGTGTGATTAAAATGCAGATGAATATTATGATGCGTACAGTAAATGTATGTTACATAGAACATCAATCTGTAATGAAATTTCGAGTTGTTAGAGCTTGAATGTACCTAAAATATCACACATCTGCAAGACCAATACCTTACTTCTTTACTAAAGCACATTTTGAATGAATTGTGGCATCATTTGACTATTTCTATTCTAAAACTAACTATTAATAGAATAGGTTAAATAATATTCTAGAATTTGCGTGTCTTAAATTCAGTTTTATTACAGATACACGTAGTTCATTATATTTATATATTGAAAATTTTACAATATATTGCAAGGTAATAAGGAAATTCTCTTACTTAATATCTAAAGTAAATTTTGTAGAATATTAAGACGAATTTGAGACTTCTGATAATTTAGATAATCGTGATCTTGCCCATTCTACAAATTCATCCATTACCACAGGCCATGCTCCTTCCTCATCGTAGTCACTTAGGTCAGGTGAAATGGTTTGGCAAAAGTCAAGAAGTAGAACCCAAGTATCTCTAGGGATGGAGCGTTTATGTTGTTCCTATTCAAAGAAGATGTTAATGTTAGTTAAATATAATTATTTTAAAAAATTGTGTTATCTCTTTATACTAACAAAATCTAAGCGTTTTAAAACTCTTTACTTGTAAAAATTGGGTCCAGAGGGGCAGTAACTGAAAACGACCCTGCAGTAAAATATTCCAATAAGGTATGGCCATATCTAACTCGATTCCCTTCTGCGTGGGGTTCTTAGCGTAGGAGAAGGAAAATATATACAGGTCACGAAATTTAGTTTGATCTCGTAACGTATCTTGCTCCACTTGCCCTAATTTTGTTCGAAGTTTGTCTAAATTATCCACACTAAAATAAAAGCATCAATGTAAAAATTAGACTTAAACATGGTCAGCTAGCTTACAAACAAAAATTTGAATACCAATTTAAACTACATTTTGAGAAATGAATTTTACCCAAGCTCAACAAGACCATTTTGAAATTCATCCCTAGTGAACTCGCACTGCGTAGCTGCTCGCATTTTCCATGCCATGATCAGTACTAAACGGGAATCTGGAGCGAGTTTGAGATCTTGAAGTAAACGATAGATTCCTTCCGGTCCCATCTTATCTAGTTCTGCTGGGTCTATTATAAATTGAAAGTAAGAATATGCCATATTGATTAAGCAAAATATTTGTAAATACTAAAATTAAGCACTCATTTTTTTCATATTTCATGCAAGTACCTCGATATTTATTGAACAACTGATCGACTTTCTTTCGATCTGCTGATGCTGTAACTTTCGACATTGATTCTCGCCAGAATAAAACATGAGTTTTGCGGCATACCGATTACAATACAACAATTGCTACCGTGAAATAAAATACCGGAAAAAGGATTGAAAACAATGAGCGAAATCAAAATATCAAGCGTAACATGTACTTGAAAGTTGATAATACATGCGCACAATTTTAATACGCAAACCTAGCAATGCTATCGGCCAAATCCGATATAAAATAACCGTAACATTTAAAAGCCATGATAGTGTCTTACCATTTCACAGCAATTTACGAACAGAAGACAAATCACAGCCGAGTTTATTTGTAATAAAACACACAAAACGGCACACCACACTTTACAAACCGCAGTAAGAGAGGGCACACAGGCCAACTACTAATCTTCGACACAAATTACACGAAACTGAAGAGTTCGCGAAGGTTGTAGTTGGAAGAAACTATCACCAATATTAATAAATTTCAAGTAAAGTAGGAGCAAGCTGGAACTTGATCGCTGCCTTATCGTCCATTGAATCCAATTATCACTGGGACCATTACAGTTGAAACAATTCTAATCCTTGTACTTTTTCAAAAATCACCCGCCAGCAGGTTGTACAGGCCGTCGAAAAACTGGGATAACTTTTTAACATAACGCTTCATTCAAACATAAATCCATTGCTTACTGTAATATAATTCCAATGCACGCAGCAAGCACTCGTGCCTTCAACCAGCTTATTTCGAGTTCCAAGGATTTTTCTAATTATGGTCAATAGTAGTTTCTCTGTAAAACGATGGGGTCAGCTTTCTTGAGGCATTGACAAACAACTATTCAATCCATGCAACTATAAACCTGAAAATATTCACAAACAACAGTCAATAGCAGGAGAGGTTTAGTAATTTCTTCAATTTAAAGCTTCAAAATACATTTTCTTTCTAAATTAAGACTTGATTTAACTCCCATTCACCATTTGCCATTCCACATGTACATGAGAAGTGGAAAAATTTTGATTTAGCCTAAAATGTATATGAGCAGTTTGATACTGTAAAATACATAAAAACCAGCATACTTGAAATTCAAACGAACCTTAAATTTTAAGGTTTGTCTTTTAATGCTTAAAAAACGAATATTTAAACAAACTAACAACTAACTCATCAGTAATTTCATCTACCGATTTACTACTCAAATTACTAATTTCTAAAAGATTATCTCCGTTTAATCTTAACAGCATCAATATCAGAATCAAGATTTCAATTAATGAATGAAATAATCCAAACACTTAAAATCGGAATAATCTAATGACTAAACACTAAACGGATGAAAAGAAAATACGCTAAGAACACTAAACTTGTACGTTACTAGTTAGGAAAGGGTAAAAAAACTCACACGAATTCAACCTTTAAAAATAACCCGCATTTTAAACAAACTCTCCTTCAAAATAATTCATTTTGATTACTGTAAAACGGATAACTTACAAAAAACAGTCTTATGGCCGTGTGTGTGGGGATCAAGTGCTCGTTTTAGGACACTTTCTTTTCCACTCAACACTACACAAACGACGGACTTGCTCAAAACAAATTGCCTCAAATCAGATGTGTCTGTGTGTGTGTCGCTTCGCTGCTATGAAAAGAAATCAGTTTAGTTGTCTCACTCTATACATGTGTGCACTGGTGGTGGAAACAAAACTCCCTATTTTGCGATTTTTTTCCTAAAAAAATATCCTTGTCTTTCGTTTCTTGTTTTTCAGTTTGTCTGTCTGCTTTACATACTAAATTCATCTATCTCCCTTCTTCCTACTGTATTTCTTTACAAAATCTCCATTTCACATCACACACATTCGTACACAGACACACACACATACAAGCACACACACACACACAAACACAATATACGAATGGACAAACCACTGCTGCTCTGCTCTACAAAATACAGCAGCGTTCTAAGCAAATGAGCATAATATTATATGTGATGAGAGATGTATAAATATCGAATAAAAACGTACGAGGAGCAGTAATAATAATATCTCACGCCGTTTTCTTCTCCTTCTTCTCTCAACATCCTCCTATCCTCCTTCTAAATCTCTCTATCTAACTCAATTGAATAACAAAAGAGCATGTACGAAAAAAAACAGACGAAATGTGTAAAAGGGCTGAATTGGTTGAAATGAAATTGAGTTTCAATTTTCATTTTTCATCATTATCATCATCGGCAGGAGGAGGAATATGACGTGACGACAATAATCTGAGGAATTGACTACTTACTTATATATGTACTGTTGTTGTGGTGTGTGTACTAGGTTAGATTAGATAGAGAAACAGAAAGGCAGGGAAAGATCGAGGGTTTGTTGATGATATCACCTTTTGATACTGGCGGTTTCACTTTCAATTTTCTACGGCTCAGCCAAAGAGGTGCACTCACACTGGCGATGGCGATATATGTGTGAGTGTGTGTGAGTGAGCGAGTGTTTAGAATAATGTGTAGGAAAGGGAGAAAAAAATGTCGAATGAGAAGTGTATATTTGCAAAGCAACTCGAAAGCTCCAACAACTACGTACTCTCCTACCTAGATTGTTTTGGCTTAGCTTCTTCCTTTGTTCTCTTGAAGTTTTTTAACTTTTCTACCGCAACAGTAAATGGATGAAGTAAGGAGAGGACTGCGGCGGCTGTACGACGATTTGTGTGTGTCCATGCATTTCATGATGATGATCCCAGCAGGCTTTTATTTTAGTGACATGGCATAACATTACTTTTGTAGGAATTAAAAATACGTGTATTAATACGATAAATAAGCGTAGAGTTAAGAAAATTGTGTGGGACATGCATTATGTATGTCAATAAATAGGTAAGTAACGAAGTAACTGTAATTTGCTGCATGCACTGTTTTCGAGTCCGTCCGGTGAGAGAAGTCTTGCATCGCCCCCTATGGCCATTGCAGATTTTTCCAAAAGTGGAGTTGGCAATGCCTCCGCACGTTTTTATGGATAGGCAAATAAGAATATTTCGTGATGGATCGAGCTTCGCTAACCTTGAAAAGTGACTTTTTGCCCTGAAAATGTAATTTGTTATGCTTGTTTTCCTTTTGGCTTTCTTGCATCTTGTATATTAACGGTGGTATGCAGCGTAAGGCCATTTTGATTGCGCGTGTTTGCCGTTTCCTGTTGCAGTTCTTTCGTTGCTCCTTGACTTGAAGGATTCTTATTTAATTACATTTGAACATGACCGTGTTCATGATATATTATGAAATTCATAAAGGGGGGATTTTGCATAAAACTTGCCCTACGAAAACTTGTCGCGTTATGCGTTTTTAATTTTAGCTTGGACATTATGCAGAGCAATAGAAATTAAACTTTAGTTTATTAATTTTATTGATTGCTACTCTTTCTTTTACCACATATAGTTGCATACAATGTACTAATGTTGGTGGTTTCAATAAATAAGCAGATACGCTAATAATCTGGCATTAACTTCTTGAAATTTAGTTATATGTAAATGCAATTAGTTGGCCGGCCGGTACGATAAATGCGTTCGTTACTTATTACTTATCAGTAGTAGCAGTGTGGTGTGTGTACCTAACGAAGTGGTTCAGTCATCATAAATCATCAATTGACATGACATTATGTGTAGCCACCGATAAGAAACATTCAACATTCTTGTCTTGGTTGGCTAAACTCAAATAATTTTCCCCGCTAAAACCCAGTCGGCGACGTGTGTACGAAAATAATGAGTACGTAAAGTTAGATGAATGTATTAGTTTGCCTTTAATAAATTGATCGGTGATGCTGATAAAGTGGTAATAAATGCAATTTGAATGTATTGGTGCAGTGTGTAGCTGCATTTAGAAGAAGTCTGCTTATATAAGAGAATTTTGTGTACAAATCTTAATAAAGGAAATGCATTATACGTTGTTCAAAGCGCTAAAATAATCTTTCTGCAAGTTAACTTTTGAGCATTGCTTCAACAACATTTCAATTTAATTTAATCTTTATTTGCTACAAATGATTTACATGCATTCAGGCAGCTTGGGGGGAAGCAGTTACATTGGTCAGTGGTAATTGATTAGAATTTTTTCTCTTTACAAAATATTCTTGTATGGATGCAATAGGATCACAGGAATATTTGGCGCAACTTGAGCTTGTACTATTTTTACCACTACCACTGTCAAATGGAGATTGTTGCTCCATTCCTATTGCAATTGCATCTATCAATGATTTCCCATTGTGCATGAATCTAAAAAGTAGATCTTTCTCACGACGACCACTATTCTTTATACTCTCTAAACTTAGATGATTTGAAATCCAACGGATTCCTTTGCCCAACCAGCCCTCTTTTCTAGATGGATTACCCAGAAACTTTCTTCCAATGGCTTGGCAAGCTATTTTCTGCATGCAAGCATTACTTTCGGACGATTCCATTATCATAAAAGTCTCATTAAGTGAACTACTGTTGCCCAACAACCTTGAGTATGCTTCTTGGTCTTGAAACGATCTCCCGATGATTATATTGGCGAGCAGATTTTCCAATGGGTTTCCTACTCCTAACATGTCCATAAGCTGTTTTAAAGGTACAATGAATAAGCCACCCTGAGCGCCTACATTCTGGGCGACGCCAGCGGCAACATAAATGGACACGTAAACAAGTCCAACAACCATTCCTGCAATCGCTGCGGCCAAAATTGGTCCGAAGATTGCACCTAAAATCTTTACTAGGGGCAATTTAGCCTTAATTAGTTTGAACACAGAAACAAAATAAGCGAGATATGGAACAAAAATTTTTAGAGTTCCAATAAGACCGCCGCCAGCCCCTACTGATTTCAATGGTGTAATTGCACTGTCTCCTTCATAGTACCCAACTCCAGATTCCGGCCCTTGGCTGTTCTCGTCTGGGGGAATGGTAAAACTATGAAAAAGTTTTATGACACGTTGAATTGGGCTCAGCAAAACGGAGAAAAAGTTACTGCCTGTTTCCGTTGTTTCCATTGTATGCTCTTTGTTAGGATATGTTGATGTCATTTGACTGGGGCTAAGTGCGAACAGGTTAGTAAAGCTGGGCTCTGAACTATCATACTTGCTATCCACTGAAGGCTGAAAGAAAATACCGCCGCCGACACGGTTAGTTTTCTCGTATACTTCTTGCGCATCTTCCTGCATTTCATTGTTTTCGTTATTTAGTAATCCGGAGAGCAGTCCCCTTCCAAAAGGGAGAATATTCCGAACTCTGGTAAAGATGTTATCATCAGAACCTGGATCCACTTCCTGACTACTGTCGTCTTGGCTGGATACAAATTGTTCATTAGTTGCACGGAACGGGGGAGTCACAATGCCCACACTATTTCCTTGTTGTGTTGACGTTTGATCAGATTCCATAAGATTTCCCGTGTCTTCGGTGTTTACTTGTTTGAAGCCAAGCGAAGGTGGGGGTAAAAGCGAAGTCAGCAGACTCGTTCCTGGATCAAGGAGATAATCGGTTTTAATTATATATGTGCAAGTTTGCACGTATTTATTATAGATACACAACGATATTGACTAATTTTACTAATTATCGTTAGTTTTCATACCCAATTTTGGTTGAAGTACATAATCATCCTCTTGCGACTTGTTTTGAGGAACAGTTGAATTTATGAAACGTCCAGGTAGTGGAAATTTTGAAAAGGCGTGTTGTGGTGTCGGTCGGTATTGATACAGGTTGTTGTATTGGTTAACCAAACTTGGAGTAGCTTCATTTTTGGCATTCTTGGTTGTGCCTACTTGCCCTGGACTCGGCGATGGATATGGGTAGTAGTATTCTTGGATTTTTGCTTTTGGCGGTGTTGGGGACGACTGAACTTGAACACTTTTTTGGTTTACCGAAGAAATCCACTGTTGGTCTATAGTTTCAGCAGTAATGGGAATGGTGTTTCCGAAGACCCAAGTTACCGCGAATATGAACACAAAAAAGATTGTTTTTGATAGGCACATTTTGCCACTGGTTATTATTACGACGACAGTTTGCTATTTCTATTCAGTTCGATTTGTACTTTTCATAAAACAGCATCTTCGTTAGAATGCCGCTATTAAACTTTCGCAATAACACATTTCTTGTCACCGTGATGAAAATACAGCTTCGTCTTTTCCCTCCAATTCGCTCGAAAGTGAATAAATCAGCATTCAGATTTGGTGTTTGGTTTTATGGGCGTCAAATGCTGTTTCATGGCATGTCGCAGCATGTTTTTTGTCGGTGAGTCAGGAGGGAGTCAAGTTTAAGATAGGTTTATTGACAATTTAACAATACGTTGAACTGTTGACTTTATGTAAATTAAGTGGACTTCCTAAAAAATTTGACCTGAATGTTTCCGTAATGAGGGTAAATTGCAAGTCGCAAGTTAATGACATATAGAAGCGTATTGATGTTTCTGCGCTTTTGTGTGGTGTACTCGTACACAAATGACTACACCTATGATAGTACCGCGCAGGTACCACTTTACCAAAACGCATATCAAAATATCAATATCGTGATCATCTTGACTTGACATCATGAAATATGTGTTAGCGTTCAGAAATGAAGAATTAGTATTTTATTAGTAACGACATAGTGTTTAAAAAATTGTTGCCTCTTTACCGAATCCCGTTCCGTCCAGCATGCAATAAGTGTGCATAGTTAGTTGGCCATTATTGTCGGATACCGATTCTGCTTTAAAACCTCTAAAACTATGTACGTGCCCGTTTATCATTACGAATTACGCACCATCAATGCCTAAATTTTAGCGGAGAATATAGCATGTCACATTTTTGTTAATACTTCCATCCTTTCACATGTGCTAACGTGCTAATTGAATAAAGTGAAACTTAACCCCAACACCTACCTTTTTGTTCAAGCTGTGTGAATACGCCAGTCGCATTCATTCATGCACACAATTTGCCATTGAGTCAAACCAATAATAAGTAAATTGCTAACATGAGGTTACGCATGGCACA
Source organism: Callyntrura sp. NNG-2020 (assembly GCA_027744055.1). NCBI lineage: Eukaryota > Metazoa > Arthropoda > Collembola > Entomobryomorpha > Paronellidae > Callyntrura > Callyntrura sp. NNG-2020. Next base: position 16,277 of record JAHZNE010007315.1, on the reverse strand, counting down.
TCATAAAATACAATGCCATTATTTTGGACTGCTCAAGCAAGGTTTAACTCATAAAAGTTATTTCACCAAGAACCAAAACAGCGTTTTTTCGAAAGACTAACTTGCTTTCAACGATGAATACTGCTTGAGCATCATTGATGATAAATTTTATTATATATATGCAGTTATAAATTAATGTAAATGAATTCCTGAAGGATGAAATGAAACCAAAAGCTGACATATCTTTATAAATTGGAATTTATTTTGCACATTTATATATTGTAAAGAACAACACAAGTAGAGTTTTGAATGACTAGGAGGCACCTTTAAAAAATGATTGTCTCATATCAGCATCGCTGACACATTTGTCTCTTGTAACTAAAACATGGCTTTGCGGGCAGACACTGGTATTCGTACATAAAAAGTTTTCCTTGGATTTCTATACATTTATAAAATGAACCTATCCTGGAAGAGTCCACATGGGAAAATTTTCCAGCCGACGGACACGTAAAGGTTGGAAGAGATGGAACTCCTTCCTGTCGACGTTCACAGTAATTCACGTTGCAGCCTTTGGCGTCTGCGTTAAAACATGTATCAGGCGGACATTCCTGGAAAAATAATGTAAATCTATTTTCCCCCACCAAATGACATTCTTGGTATCTTGTAGGATCGCTCGTAGGAAATTTTCCGGGTGCTCGGCACACAATATCCGAAGTATTCTGAAATATTACAAAGTATTCAAAATGATAAGTACATAAAAAATTGAAAGTATATTTGTGTTGTACGATAAATAATGGCAAAATTTAAGTGGAATTAGTTTAGTATACCTGCCCACTGGTAAAAGACAAAATCATGCATATACTGAACAGTTGATGCAAGCTGCTTCGTGTTGAATAACTTTTATTGCCCATGTTGTGTACGTTATAGTAATTCGTAAGTTTAAACTTCCTCCAGAGAGATTGTGTGTTGTTTGAATTGAAAGTTGCGGGAAACTTGGCTATAAAATGATTTACCCGTCTTTGTTGCTCGTTGCTGTGCGTAGGGAACTCTATGGCACTATCCTTCAACCACAGCACACATGACAAATGATAAGCGATAATTTCAGTATTTATCTATTTTAGTCTCGACCTGTGATGCTAACTACACAATAACAAAAGTTGTGTATTGCCTGAACTAATTGTTCATTAAATTCCTTTGTTATTCATGTGGCATTTGAACATCAATTTTTCCGATGAAAATATTGTTCTGAAATACCTTATTCCTGATTCCCAGCAATGATAATAAATCATACAAAATACTTCAGTCGTTTTTCTATGAAATGCGACCTTGAACACTGGGATTTCAACTTACAATATCAAAGTGTGGATACATCTCTGCTGTATCGAGTGAATTACCTTAGATGATTTATATTTGCATCATTATGTAATGTCAGCATGTCAGTTTGATGTAGTCTGTAAGAGACGAAGTGTATCAAAATATATTGGTTTCGAAATGATGATGACAAAAGAATAATAATATATTGTTCATAGTTCATACTATTCCATGTAAGTATGGGCAATATCGCAACTCACATTTTGCTTATGCTCGTTGTAGTAATGAAAATGGTTTTTATTGCTTTTGAATTAAACGTATGTGCAACGTATCGGGTTTTTTGTAAGTATTCAATAGTTTTAGCACCAAGTTTGTGTGATAAACATCTAACAAGTTCGGTTTTCTTGTCAAGTTCGCATTCACATACCTACATGGTAAAATCGTACATGTGCAATGTGCATTATTAACTATTTATGTAGTCAGATAGTCAAATACCTATGCATAATGTATGAAGAAATTGTGTGCGTTATTTATGAATTTTGTCTCAATCAATCACATAATATATAGTTTGTCAATGCGTGTTGTTGCCCAACCTAAGTATATTGAACTTAAATGTCGACTGACATTGAACACCGGCCATATAGAGCGTGTTGCTGTCTCTAGCAGTTGTAATTTGCCGACGCTGTCTCTTCTACAATCGCAATATGCATTATTAGTACATAATCCATTAATTTAACATGTACATAATCATCTGAATTTCTATGCTATAATTCACAATCAATGCGTCATTGTTTCGATTTCCGTTCAATTATTCATTTTCTCTATGATTCGTACGTATTTACGAACCAAAATTCTTCATCTTTATTTTCGAAATTATTGTAACAAACAAAAAATCGACAGTATTTTTTCAGTACAAAAGTTCCCACCTCAAACAAAAAAAGTACTCATCGGAACAAACTTTACCGTACGTACTTGAAATAAATTAAACACTATATACATACAGTTTATGCGTACACAAGATAAAAATTTTTATACAATTACAAATTACAATAAAATATCTCCTACGTTTTGCTTATATTTAGGTATGTATATGTAATCTAACCCTGAAAATTTCATTAAATCTAGGACTGAAGTGATGATAATCAATGAGGTATCAAGGTAAATATTATGCATGGTCGGATCTCTGGTCTTATAGTCATAATAGTTTCTACACGCCTTACTGCATTCCTAGTTTGTGTCATAATTTCAAGAGTGTAAACTAACAAGTTAATTGTCTATGAAATAACTTCAATTTCAGGATTGTCGGGATAAATTCGTTTCAGTTGTACGCGATATTTTTTGGTTCAAGGTTGTCAAAATATAAGTGTATAAAATGCTTTTAATATTAATAATATTGATCATGTTTAGTTACTGATTTAATTAGGTCGGTTTCCTTTGTGTGATGTCGTCTGGCGGACGGACCGAATACTTTAAAATAGAAAATTTGTATTTACTAATCTTCTCGTGTTATTCATTACCTATTTTTATAACATAAGTTGAGGAAAGTGCAAATTTTATAACCCATTGTCGTGAATTAAATTATTATCAGTCATGTTTTAAATGGTGTGTTTGCATCGTGGGAGGTTATACAAACATAAAAAAGCTACACCCATCATAATATGCAGTAAGTAAAATATCTTATATGTACTATGTACGAATTAGCTTGGATGAAACATTATAAACGAAACGGGTATGATGTATTTTTAATAAACGGAAGTAAATATTTCCATTGTTTCATTGATGGGGAAATTATTTTTCTTTGCTGTATGTTTGTACTTGGCCAATTTTTTGCACCAAATAATTTTCGCGATGTTGTATTGACGTTATTCGTTAACTGTACTAAATTAGAAGTCACAAACTTGAAAATCAAGTTTTGTATTTGTCACTAGTCTAGCCTGGCCGTAAATATAAATGCATCGTTAGAGATGTAAAAGTGAACAGCAACTTGGTGCACATATCCGTTCCTGTTTTCGGCAGTACTACTCCAACCACATTCCATTTCCAATCAGATTTCCTCTTCCTTTGCAAACGTTTTATCTCTCTCGAAACTCGAAATATCAGTTTACATGCTTTCATGCTTTGTCGGATACGGATGTACCCATCGTGCTTGACGTTCCAATGGCAGCTTGAAGGTGCGCAATGATTTTCCCCTCGAACAATGGCAACTCCTGATATATTTTTAAAAATATAAAAAATGAATCAATGAAATTCACAAAAATGCCTATGTGAATACACTACATACTAACACTAAATTGATAAAAACATGCAGAAGGTACACAACAATCAACTATAGCAAGTTAAAAAGTTATGTGGGCCATGTTTCTATATCTTTATATTGGCTTATCTAGAAATGGATTACCTGAAAGTCATCTGTGATCTCCTCTTGAACAACCCTAGCGTAAACTTCAGCGCATTCCCGTTTAAAAAAGTAGCGGTAGTTGCCTCGTTTAGGTAAATGCTCTTTAAACATGGCAAGGGTAATGCCACCAGAGAATGATGATGATGATGATTGTTTACTGGAAAGCATTTTGCACGGGATTTTCACAAAATAGGGTACTTCAGTATCTTCATAAAATACAAATGAGGATACAGAGTACTCTTTAGTGGCCGCAGATTCGTCAGAAGAAGGAGGAGAATGATGCCGATGGGGGTTTCCACTTATGGATGACGACGACATAGGACCCAATGGAACTTGAACGGATTGGGTAGCCAAAACTGCTGTTGGCACTCCAGCTTTTTTATTCAATCTTTTCAATACCTCATCCAAAAGTACAGGAGCTGGCATATGAACAGCAGCATGGGGAGGAACCGGGGGTTTCTTGGAGCGTCTAAATGGTACCAAATATTCGTATTACTTTTTTACATGTGTGCATAATACAAAAATGTTTTTACAGTAAATTTTAACATTGGTGGTGGAGCCATACCTCATCACTGGTGGACTTGCTGTGGATCTTGGTGGTGAAAAATCGTCTGAACAACCATCGTGGACTATCCAGTGTGCCACCCTATTATTATAAAAAAATCATGAAAATTTCATTACATTATGAATAAGGGTTTCATTCAGTCCGGGAAGTATCAAACAATTACCGTAAGTCAGTTCTATCACAGGGCAACGACGGAGCAGGTTGATTTGTTGAAAGGATTGTAGGAGTTGCTCCAGACACTACAGATATCCCCGAGTCGATGAACTCGCTGGAAGTCTTTCTGGTCATGAGAGCTAATGGCACATTTCTTGAGCCTCCGTATCCCATCATTCCACCGCCCCGGTTGAAGCGAAGACGTTGTGAAAAACCAGCACGTGAAAGGTCTCCGTCTACAAGCATTAGGTAGTTGTGCATGAGTTAGGATAAATACTCGTAATATGTAGCATGGTCGAAACGCTAGTAACATTATTTAAGTAATTGATACTCACGGTCGTGCAATTTCAGCTCGTTTGGAATACTACGAGATTTGGTCATAGAAGAGGTCATCGAGTCCATAGGGTACATATCGTGAACATTGCCAGAATCTCCAGAATAGGTGGACATTAAATCTCTTTCTCTTCTCGGTCTGGTTATAGGTAAACTTGGAACACCTCTTCTTCTACCCGACGTTGGTGATCTCAATTTTGGGGAACGATTATCAGGGGTAATATCCGAAAATACTCTGGACATGTGCTGGTCTGTTGGCATTGTTTTATTTACATTTACTTTTTAATGATATTTAGTGCCAGTATTGGCAAGAAACTAAATTGTTAATGCAATATAATTTTTTAAATATTGTGAACAACTTTACCTAAAATATCATCAGGTAAACCCTCGTCTTGAACTTGAAGTCTATTTATGGCAGCAGCAAGAACGTTTTGCTTCATTTGCTCTACACCACCACTAGCTCCTGCAGGATTTGGCACCACGACATGATCGTCACACTCTTGTAATCTTTGACTAAGCTTTTCTTCAATATCTCGCTGTCTTTGCACTTCTTCCAGTTTCTCAATCAATTGTGTAGCAAATTCGTGAACGTTCACGGTTTTCTTAACCGAAGTAGGATCACGGGGACCTCCAAGTAGTCCAGGTCGATAGGACACATCAAAAGGTAAATCATCTCGATTGTTTAGGTTTATATCAGGATGTCCCAATTGCCTTCTTGATGAGTCACTGGAATGTACATGGTGAGGATGAAGATGGGGTGCGGACGATGATATTTGACATTTACTCTTATGAGCACCATGTTTTCTGACACCAGAATGTCCTCTCCCACTATGTGCACCATCGTCAGTCATTGCATCAGAACTGGAAATACTTTGTATTTCAGAATCGACTCGGGACACCGGGTTATAAGACGAATATGATGCATGATATGGATGTAATGGAGCGGTTGTAGTGGAGTTTCCAGGCTTTGGGTGGTACTGACTGTAAATGTAAATATGGATTTTTATAATTTATGAACTAAATGAACTTGATTGATACCCTTTAAATGTTTATATCTTAGCCTGAGAAACCGTGCGTACCTTGTAAATCCTTCTCTACTCCGAAGTTTTGAGGTACTTCCTGCAGTAGCGACAGTAACTGTAGCTCTAGCATCGCGTGTCATCCTTAACGCCTCCCTGGTCAAGCTTAATTTTAGTTTTGAATTACGACTCTGTTGAAAATTTACACTTAATTCTTTATCTTCAAGTACAGTTTGCAACTGGTTAGGGAGTAGAACACTAGGTGCTGTTGAGAGGGGTGGACTAGGTATTTTCGGCGACTGTCCGCCACCACTATTACTATACGACTTCTGGTCCACATCCACTTCCAACGCTGTTGTCAAACTTGGTCTGCTTTCTTCCAAACCTCCTAAAGACGACCCCTCCCCAGAAGATGATTTTTTATGTGCTGGAGAAACCTCAGAAGCGGGAAGTTCAAGCTGCTCTTGGATATTTGAAGTTTCTTCTTCACCATTCACAGCACACAAATAAATGTCACTTTTCAAAAAATTTGGATAGAGGTTATTTTGCATGTGAGTTTGTACTTCTTCCTCGGCTTTGTCAAACAAGCCGACTTCGTTAAACCTTCCTTCCTTTACGATTGCCTGAGCGAGATCCGAGCGTGTTGCGTCTGATATGCCAAGTAACGTAGTATTTTGAAAAAAGTGACGATGAATGGAACGAACTAATTGAGGTATTTTGGGCGGATCCTCCGAGGCTAAATTTCAAACCACAACATTAATGGCATTGTAAGTGTATTCCTTTCTGTGTCTCTGTTCTTTTGAAATGAATGAAACTTTCATTGATATTGGTTGATACACATGTTTTAATGATTTTACCTGTGCATTTCAATCCTTCACATGCCCATAAAAAATTTAGTTGAGCCGAACATGCTTCCTGATCCAAATATTTTTCAAACAAATCTCTCCCTAAAATGAGTAAATAAATACACATATATACAAGGAGTGTACCTAGGTAAATGTAATTTTCTCCCGTTATATTAATTTAGTGCTTTACCTTGCTGATCATCAAGAAGGGAAGCTAGTCCACGTGACCACCTTATCCAAGGTGGCGTGGACGACGAGTTTGGTGAGGACGATTGATTATCCTCTGAAGTACCTGAGGAGTGAGCCCCTGCAGAAATACAATACAATTAAAATATTTGTTAACAAACGTTTTTATGATTCAACTTCACTAATTTAACTCACTTGATCGGGTAGGTTTCGGCTGCGTAGTTTGGGACGGGGATGGAGACGACATTGTAACAATATTAGGTGGAGGGTCTGGCTCTGGACGTTCTGGAGGGATGTTAGCGTCCGCGGACGATGACGTTGGCTGAGGCTGAGCCTCATCCGTCATCATCTCCGGGAACAGGGAACTAGTACTTCAGCAATTATTTTACCCTGTGTCCTCCAAAGATTTCCTTTTATTCCTGGTTGCAGCAGCTGATCACTAGATTGACCAGTTTTCCGTTTCCCTTTACACGTACCACTTACACAACGCCAATTGCCACTTGTATCTTTTTTGTATTCAAATTTTGTGCCTCCTTTCCTGATAAAATCGACCACAACACACGGTTGCTGAAGAACAATTAAACTGGTAAAGTTTTTAGTCCACCACCAACTATCCAATGGCTGTGTCAACATTTCATTGACTGGCTGGATAAAATGGAGTGTAGAGGTACATATAATTAGGTTGTCGCACGAAACACCACTACTGAACGAAAACAAGTATTCCAACACATTTTCATCACGCTTCAATATGGCTCAAACAACTTATTTAGAAAGGGGTTTGATTCCACTGATATTTTCATTGCTACACTTTACTTAAATTAAAAAACAACAGCAACGTTAAAATAATGCATAAAAAATTTTCACGGAGAGGTTTGCCAAAACAAATATTAACTCTATTCATCCACCCACAAGCACTTACCTAAATGCACTTCCGCAAAAAATGGTAGTGGTGGTGTATATATGACATCTGGACTTTGGAGTCCAGTACGAAGAAATCAATCCTATTTTTATGCAGTTTTCCCATGCAAACTGTTCAGTTTCTGGGTTCTCACGATCGGTGTGAAGCAAATTATCTCTGCAGTGACAACTCTGTTTTGATTAAAAAACAAACAAACATGATACTATAACTTTTCTTGTGTCGTTATTTCTTATTGCTGCACTACTACTATATACTTTCTCGATAATTTCTTTAAGATCCTCTTCTATCCGTCCAAAAGGAGAATTTGAATGGGACATATTATACAAAAAAGTACTCTCTTGTTGAACACAACTTGCAAACTTACAGCAACATGTCTCAGCTTTCATATCAGGTCATTTTAGTCATAATTTCATTTTTATCTCCCGACTCTGACTTACGAACCGACGAGTCAACAGTTTCCCATGTACGACGACGACCCAACCAACATGTCAGTGTGTATACATTTATTGTTTCGCATCTGCTTACAAGAAAGACCTCTCTTGCCTTTCGCTCTCTATATATCTCTCTCTACATAACTTTATTCTTTTCACAAAAAGCGTTGTTGACGACTTACTTTTTAATACTTAACCCTTAATCCTGTCGTCGGTGGTCGGTCGGTATCTCTTTAAACTTTTTGTCTTGTCTCCTGCATCTCATTCTTATATGTCGTCGGCTTTGTTATTGCGGCAAAAGCACACAAAAATGAAAGCGCATACTTTTCCATCCTCCTCATAATATATTTTCCTTCACAACCACACACACACACGCACACATTTTCACCAACAGTCATGTTCCACATCAGGGGTATATTTTTATATTGCGCTTTTCCGCGAGGCGACACTTTAAAAATTTAAACAATAATAACTTGGAACTACGGAAAACACTATTGTTCTCCATTTTTTCTTCAGTCTCATCATGCTGAGTAAAAAAATTATAATTAAATGTGGCCAAGGGGTATACTGTGTGTAAAAGTCAAAACTCACACAAGAACCCGAAATTCCTCTGTACTACTCATACAAATGCATATATGGAATTTTTTAACATGTACAATCGGATATGTACAATATTTTCCTTGTAGTAGGCATTATCTCTCTCTCACTCTCTCTCTCTCTCTCTCTCTCTCTTGCCTTCACATACCTCTGGGTAAGTACAGGGATTGTTGTTGTGTATTATGTATTGTTGTTATTATCATTATTGTAAGCAACAATTTTTTGATAATTTCAACTTTTCAACCAAAAAGACATAAAAGTTGACGTAGAGTATTGTACATAATAAGTACACACACTGTATATATTTTCTCTCTCCGACGGTGTGTATATCTTTGTTAGGATTAATAGACCTTACTAAATCGTGTTTCAAACTAGTATACATGCATCTCGTCGTCATAATATAGATTTCACCTATACCTAAAAAACCGTCGAGCAAAACACTGTTGTTCTGCTGTTCTATTTATGTATGTGTGCCAGCGTATTTCTTATATAAAAAATGCACACCAACAAACATCACATCATGAAAGCAGGCAACAAACACAGCAGCAGCAACAGCAGCAGATTCAGATGAAAATAGGAAGATGTATAGGCATATAGATGGTAATATTGTACGAAATGCGTGTACACATTTTATGGATACACGAGAGAGAAAAAATTCTCTCGTTTAGCCTGTATGATGGTGTTGTAAGTTGTTGCCAGTAAAAATATTCAGTTTAAGTACGAAAAGATGATGATGTACCTATGTATGTGTCCGACATAATTATCTTGTATGTGTGTCGTTGTTGTTATGTCCGTCGGGTCGGGATATAATATTGTGCATGGTATTGTATCGTCGTCGCCGTATTCTTCTCCTCGATCATCTCTCCACCACACAGTGCTCCGTTTCTCCCAGGAGAATTCTTGAGAAAAGCCTCTCTGTTGAAAACGAAAGGCTGACAATTGTATTAAAAGCACGAGAGATGTCTATAATGAAGATTGAAACAAATTATGGAGCAGTCATATATACTGGTTTGGTCATCATCACACCATGTAATATGGTTTCTCGCATTGCCTGCATTGGGTGTACGTGTGTATCAGGGAAAAAATGGGATTTTTTTGTTTACCTGAAGCAGATATACGAAAGCAGGCGTGTGGAAAGGATAGGATTTAGTGAACGTTCATGTTGATGCTGTGTATGCATTTATGTGGGATGGATGGATGGATGGATGCCTCCTCGCTGGCTCAAGTCGTCGCTCACACCGAAAAAATTGAATTGAGACCTAAGAAAAATGGGGAAGCTTTTCTTGTTAACGAGATGCTATATGCATTTCTTCGTAAGAAGCAATAATTTGGTGGATAGAAGTTGTAACATGACATGGGTTTGTTATGTAGGTGATAATAGCAGGAGTTAGGATGATGTTGAGGAGGTGGAGAGAAAAAGAGGGGAAAAATGTTACTGCTCGTGTCGAAATGTTCGGCAAAAATGAATGGGAATAGATATTATTGAGTTTCTTTCCCTCTCTCCCTCTCCTCTCTCTCGTGTACGGACAAAAAATTATATGGGAGCGATGGATAAGGAAGAGAGAGAGAAAAAAGTAAATTAGATGAGGAAATAATAGAATGTATGCAAGAAAGGAATATATACGTATGTATAGGAAGTAAGCGGACTTTTGCATAAAGATGGTTTTTATTTATAAAAAAGAAGAATATACGAGCCATGGTACGGCGACGACGACACATCAATTAATTTGAGTTTCTGCATTCATTTTTATTCAAAAGCGTAGTAGTTTCCAAAAGCTCTGTAACTACTTTGAATTTCCGTATAAAACAAAAAATGATGATATATGCGTAATTATGTATGTTGGTAAACGATCATTAAACTAAGTCACAAGTTTTAGTTTTGTCACAGTTATCTGTAACGGTGTTGGAAAAGAGGGGTACGGTATATGCGGTACCCTTGTCAGTAAAACTTGGTATTTACTTAAAATAAAATAGTGCCGCTCTTTGTAGAAGTCACTACGTATGATACGCAATTTATTTTGTCGTAGGGTGAGGAAAGGAGTGTATTTATTGAACACAACAGCAAAACATGGCCATGCCGTTGGGTTTAATTTTCTTCCAGCATTACGTAAAATATCATTTTGTGCTGAATAAATATTGCAAGATGCTTTTGGTTACGCTGATGATGTTGGGTGGTAATGATGACATGAGGCACTGTTTATTTCTCCTCGAAAAATCCATTGCTTTCAGAAATATCTGTGAAATATTGATGACCATGAGAGCAAACTTTTTATCAAGTAGCAGAAGCACTTCTTTCTGTCAGTCTGCAGTTATGCTACGATACTACAACAGCGTGGCGCCTAACTTCACTCTACAAATAAATATGAATGCTAGCTAAGCCTTTTCACCATAATTTGTGAATGTTTTCCCCCTAAAATGCCGCTACTCGAAATTACCCACGGCAAAGTTTCAAAGGAAATGTCTCTCACTTGTTTTGCCATATACATAGCTTTGTTGTGTTGGTAAGTGGATACTTTTCTACATTCGCATGGCACGTGTTTTTCTTTCTGTATTTTCTATATTTATCTAAATCCATTTGGCAATATTTGATTTGGTTTTTAACATATATTCAGCATTTTCATGATGGAAGGATTAATGGTTGATGATGTGATATGGGTGACTGGAGACTGATATGCTTTCATTTGAACTACACCGTGATAACATGTTATTATGTTTTTGCGTTCTTTTGGAGAAGGCAGACGAAGTGAACCAGATTTCAACCTTTTTTTATTTTGAATTGGCTTTGACCAAGTGAGAATTTGTACCCACTCAGACATCTTAGTCAGTAGTTTCAATGAATGCAAACTAGTGAAAACATAATTATATAAAATGGATTTTCCACAATTTATCTTTTTTAATCCCAAACCGTGCTTTTATATTCTTTGTTGACAGTTGCTGAGCCCTAACCTAATGATACACTTTTACGAATAATTATGATAATGAAGTTGTGCGTGGAATTAAACTGTACTTTTTATTAATTCATTCAGTGCTCACTCCTTGTTCATAAAATGATCACTTACAACTCAATTGGAGTTTAGAAGGCGCATATGCAGTAATGTGTTTAATGAAAGAGTTGATGTTGGAATGGGCAACAAGGTTGAATTAGGTAGCGTTTGTTACCGCTTTAGGAGCAGTCAGTTTAGCACAAGTTTTTTTTTTGTTTTTGTATTTCGTGAAACCATGAATTAAATGTAGCATGTGTTGTAACATTGAGTCAGATTCATTGATAACGGTGTAAAATATCAAAATTCAGCTAATTCATAAATATTGTATGAGTACATGTATATATAAATGCTGAACGTTTAAAAAAATATTTAATTTATACAGAAGTTTTCTTTACATTGATTTAGTTTTAATTTGATAAAAGGTAGAAATTTAGGAACATTTTATTATAGATTTGGATTTTTATATTTTTAGTTTTATTAGTATGGAGTTGATAAAATCTTTTTTGAGCAGCGGTTAGTTAGCCATGATTCCACCGTCGAGCCCAACAGCTTCACCTGTCATCATTACGGACAATGGTGATAAGAGGAATAACACCAAGTCAGCAACTTCGTTGGTTTCAATGGGCCTTTTGATGACCAAACGTGGCGCAAGAATTTCTCCAGTGTTTTCAGGCAATAAAGCCTATATAACATTTTTCATAAATTAGCATTCGTCTTGAAATTCATACATCTTCCATTATAAACTAAATAAATGCTTAGCAACCACCATTCTATTCCTCACTCTGATGATAATATAACATTAGAAGATATATTATATTATATATAAAAATTATGGGTCTTACAGCGAGGGGCGCCATGACGGCAGCTGGACAACATGCGTTAACCCTGATCGAATGGGGTCCCAATTCGATGGCCATTGTCTTGGTTAACATATTTATAGCCGCTTTTGTTGCCGAGTACATTCCAATGCCTGATTTTTATTATTAGAAATGGAAAAATGAAATCAATGTTCATGACAACTTTATGTAGATGGCGAAAGTTACGTCGGATACAGTGAATGACATGCGTAGCAATTGAGACACTACGTCATAAAAACTACGTAACGTAAGGTATATTAAAATGGGTTAAAAAATCAAACAGTCAGTAACTGGTTGGTAAGAAACAGTTGAAAACTTGAGATTTTAGGGGAAAGAATCAAAATTTGACGTCGGGTGTGTACCGTAGTTCCGAGATCATTGTACAATGCTATTTGAGAAATGTCTTACCTGGTATGGTCATTTTGCCGGCCTATAAAGTTAATAAAAGAAATAAATAATCTTGAGTTGCCCCCAATAATTCAGTGTAATATTCCACTAAAAATACTTACCAATGATGACATGTTAACGATGGTTCCACCAGTGCCTTGGGCAATCATGCCTCGAGCCACTGTTTGGGTAACGTTAATGGACGCTTTGAAATTCACGTCGAAGTGCCTATGAGAGTTACACAAACGTTATATATGCACATGCACATAACTATAAATAATTTCAAAATCGTTATTAAATAATTCGATTGGAACTGTACATGGACACAGCTTCTTCTGTGATTTCCATGAATTCTTGACTTTTTAAAACACCGGCATTGTTTACTAAATGATCTACTGGTCCAAATCCCTCGATGACTTCCCGAGTTTTCTTCCAGTCGGTAATATCCACGACCGCTGTAGTAACTTTAGGGAGGTCCTTACGGAGTTGGTCGATCAGCTCTGATTAAAGTTTTAAAACGTCCCAAAACATTAATATTGCCGAGCCATAATGATCTCCTCTCGCCGAAAAATAATTCCGTTGAAACCAACTTGAACATACCTGCGTTTCTGTCGATGACGAAAACAGTTGCTCCATCATCATACATACGCTGAACGATTTGCCGACCAATACCTAATTAACGGGAATATCAATTTGATTTTTTCTATCAATTTATCAAGGATGGCTGTTAGTTTGAAATTCCAGAAATATTTTACCTCCTCCACCCCCGGTAACCAGAATTTTCTTTCCGGCAAAGGAATATTGTATAGGCATTTTGGAAATATTTTATGGGTCTGTTGACTCCAGTTCCAGGGCACAAAAGATTCTTGGTCGCGAATGCGGCACGGTGCTAACAAGAAATGGCAAAGCGTTCTGGATTACCTCTTGTAAAAATATATATTTGTTTGAGGAATCACCACAAAAAATGAGTGTTTGACGAAGGGAAAAAATGAAAGACAAGTTTTTATGCGTCTTTTATTATATAAGTATAATGGGTTTTGAAGTTCGCTACTTTTTTTAAACCCTGGCGTCATCATAGATTTTCATTAGGCTGGGAATACTAGTCAGTTTCAGTTTCAACTCAGCTTTGTTTGAATTTCCACGCTACCTCATTTCCACCAGAAAGCAATTTAACTTTACATGCAAACTTATGGAATGGTTCCCTATGCTCCGCCTGCATCATACTAGTCTGTTTCAATTATAATATCATTACAACAGGTGGGCTGTTGGCTTGATGGCATCCTGCTAAAATTACTGGAATGATTACTTTTTCTCCTTTTGAAATTAGCATTCCCGTTTGGAGGTCGTTTCTAATATATTAATAATACGGACTCTCGCATAAAGCAAGAAAGTTTTTTGTTCTCCCTGTGAGTGGAAGGAAGACTCCCATAATAGTCCCTATGCGACTTGGACCATGTACCTGAAAGCGCCATTTGAACATTATACGTTGAAAAAACGTGAGCGTATACACACTTTCATTTTGACATTCACATCAAACCTCGCACATTTTTGTTGTTGTTGACATTATGCATTTGTACAAGTCAACTTTCTAGTTTTTCTCAAGCTACCAAACGCCTTTTCTTGCCGGCCTTATAAAATAGAGTAGTAGCTTTCGTATGCTTACCTTTAAAAGGTTTTCTTCAATTTAGTTTATAATTACAGTGGCGTGGTGTCTTACATATATTGTTTCATAACTATTACAGTTTGTTAATATTCATACATATAGCCGTGCATGATTCCAGAGTGAACGTAAAAAGCAAGCTTCCAGGTAGTTACATCCATTTCATGGGAAATAAATGTAGTGATGCTGAACTACCTGGACATTTGACAGCATAGTACAAGTACAACATGTAGTACTAATCAGTGGCTAGATCTTACCGTGGTTTTAGAAAAGAAAAATAGGCATTCATCATATTTGCTCATTGTCTAAAAAAACTAGGTCTCAAGGTGAACTTCTATCCGTATATTTTGCAATTTTGTACATGACAAATACAAATGTCAAGTATGGACAGAATAATGGTTAAGTATGGAGGATGGACATACATGACAATGGTAAATGCTTGGAAAACCAAAAAAGTTAAAATCATAAGTATCGGTGTTTTAAGAGGCACGAGGCACTTAAGACTCATGATACCTAACGCTGTTCCTGATATTCTTGTAGCATATCTGAACTGCTTTCGTGTACAAAACATACAAACCTCACGTCTTTGTTTTTTATCAGTGTCGTACATCACTTCACGCATGAGCAAAAAAGTACAGCTTTCTATATTGCTCAACAATATATATGAACCTACTTATACCAGAGAAAATCTGGAAGCCAATTTTATTTACTTAGTAGGTCAACAATTGTTTAAACTTTGACAAATATTTTATTTTATCTATGTACAGTGGAACCTGCGAAAACGAGTGACCAATACAACAGAGATAATTCATCAATTCATCCTTTTCTGCAGCTAAAAACTTCACATGAAATCGATAAAGATCAATGACGCTGGGAGACGAAGATACTTTTGTAGTAAGAATAGCAATCATGGCGTTTAGTTGTCATGACTTTTGATGTTTCTCGTTCAAGTCTCCCCAGTAAATAAAGTAAAAATGGCATCCTTATCGTTGCATCATAGTAACGTGTTATGAAACGATGCCCCCGGGCAAGTGGTCCAGCAAAAATGTTGGGTGTTTAGTCTGTTGTGCAGGGGAAAGGATCGGACGCGTCTGATAAAAATTACAATTTTTGTACTACAATAATTTGTATTATTATATATCGTTTATGGCGACTACGATAAATTGTAACTTGTAGTAGCATAAAAACATGCGCATATTTGTAGTTGATATCTCTTCATTACTGTTTCATTCAGGTAGTTGTGTAGTTGTTATTGCTACCATGCAGTGACTACTAATGACTAATGAGCAACTATTAGAAACAACTAACTAGCTACCACAGTCAACACTATAAAAAACTGCACGAAGCAGTTCCCAAAGATCCGTCGTGTGCTCTTTAGTGGTCATCTCGAGTAGATCCATCTCTGTTAACTGACAATGAGAGAGCGTTCATACTTTCCAAAGCGTTCAGAAGAAAGCTTCGCTTAAATTCTCAAGATGGAGCTACCGTGCCAAAAATTATCGGTACGGTTACAAACCCTGGGGTTTCCTCATATAAGGAAGATCATGATGATATTGTCAATTCCTGACAGTCCAGTCAAGTCGAATGCAGTAACTGGACTCCTAATTCTCAATCTAAATAGCGTTCTATAATTCAAAAGGTTCTATAATATCC
>JAHZNE010007314.1:0-20254 GCA_027744055.1 Callyntrura sp. NNG-2020 | reverse complement strand
CTTTAAATGTTTAAAATTATAATTTTCAGTTGCTTCACAATAGACAATGGTCCGGCATTATTTATTATTCATTATAGCAACTCTTGCATATCCTTAAATCTCTCATGCATATCCACTAAATCACCAAACGTTTCTTCTCTCGGTTTTTTCAGTGTACTCTATTCACGGTGGATTCTAACTCTTGTTTTTTTATATTTCAGTTGAAATATTTCATTTTATATATAGGTTTGCACCTCCACAACTAAATTTCAGTCATACGTGTATTGCATGGTACAGACTGATTTTATTGTTTAAGCCATTTTCGTGTGAACGTTTTATGTAAATATGTAATCCGTTTGATATCTTTATGCATAATAACTACGACTGGAATTCGCAATTACTGTGCGAGTATTTCCAATAACTTTTTTGGCTCCGTAGCAAAATGACATAACTTTAATTTATCACTTAAGTGCATTTGATTCCTGTTCGTGCTATTATTCTTTGCATAGTGCCTATCTGTTCCATACAACGAATAAATAGCACAAAGCGTACATTACAATAATTAACTTGAGATCACAAAATTCCACCCGAGTCACCGTACGTACGTAACCGACCGGTTCCCTTACTTTTCTGAGTCGTTTGAAAACGCCATGTTATCATCATAACATAACGCACCAAAAATAACATAAAACCATTGCAAGTAATCGTGTGTACGTACACTATTTATTAGCTTCTTGTTTTAAAGAAACCCTGTAATTTGTAATTTTGGGAACAGGATCCGAGTTATGAATAGACAGGCAGACTTGAAACGATGAACACACGTACCTACGTGTTACTTTACGTTAGAAAAACCGAGCTCAACAAGTGTGATGCGTGTCATGATAAAAGCTTCTTAAAATGATAGCTATCATGTTATGAAGTTGGGCCCGTTGTTGTTCTTGTGCCTTTTGAATTGCTGTGAAGTATGTGTTGTGAAGTACCTGACTGAAATAGGGACAAGCAAGAACAGAAATTTTTTAATACTTGAAAGTGCTGATGGAATGTGCTACTTAAGCATGCATTGTGCATACTTGAATTCAGCTCTGCCTTTAAAAGTGGGCTCAAATTCAAAATTTAAAACTTGGATTAGATTCTACTGTATAAATAGACCAGACCAGACACTACAGCTATTGAACAAAATCATAAAATTCTTTACTTACGCTTCCTTGTCAAACTGCCTCTTCTTGATATCTCATCTGCAGCTATCTCATCATCGTGGTCGTCATCAGACTGATCAGATCAAAGTGAATGAAAAACTATCACTATCATCATAGGTATATTTTTTTTGAAAAGATGAAGGAACATGAGTTTTCCGACACTTTTTACTGTAAAGAGTCCTCAATAAACAAACAAGCACTCCCTGTAGAAATTATATGGTCGGACAGTTTGTGTAGTGTGCAATGCTGTTTTTGATGTTACCCCTTGCAATTAACGTCGTTCATGACTATGACAAAAAGTGGATGCACTGATGTACATACGCCATAATGTACATGACTTATGTAGATTTTGAATTATCCGCAAACAGTAAAGAAGGTTGACAAATTTTTAAATGACAAGCGCTCCGGGAGTGTTCTCACCTGCCTGCCTGGTTGCAGTTGTTTAGAACAGTTTGTTCGCAGTTTCAACGAACATAGAGATCCGTGTATGAGCGAATAAAAAAGTAAGAATGGTTGGTTGGTTAGTTAGTTTATAGTAATTGTAAAGCTTTGAATATATTAACATTGGAATGCAAACTGTGGCATTGTCTTTGGTCTCTAAAATCACAATCAGGGATTATAAACGCAGTTTCCCAATTTAATCTCTCTAACAAGCAAGGTTGGCTATGGTTTGTAAGTATAAATCTAAGACTTCTCTGTTTTGCGGTGTTTTTTACATTAACATTATTATTTAGCATGGGATAGATAATGTGAGTAAGAACGCAGCACAAGGTCTAGAAACAATAAACCTCTTGATCGATTGTTCATGAAATTTTATATTATTGGAACGTGTAACGTTGCTGACCAACCTAATCATTAATAAGTTATAAAGAAACAAGGATGTAAAACTTACAATATATATTGTACGGGACAAGATCCACGCAGTCGTACTTAAACGTAGGATGAAATAAGCTTAACAATGCGGTTACTTTCTTTACCGTTACCGATAAAACTGAATGATTCTTTGTCGCTGTTTTCGGTAGTTGTTCACACAAAGCCGATCATGACCTTCATTTTAAGTTCTATGGTGGGATTATTTTGAAATCACGTTTACTACACCTTAAAACTATTCCCACAACCCCGTAGGACACTGATTTGTATGAGAATTGTATTTAATTTGTGCTTTATGCTTAAGCAGCAGATCATGTCTTTTTACTAGGACGGTGTGGTTGTGCAAGTAGGTTACATGACATTTTTAAGGTTCGAAACCTTAGATAAACTGTCGTTGCAGTAATGCAACTGCACTGTACAGCATGTTATCTATGTAATGGGAGTACGTCTGACGTGTGTATATAAGTGTATATATTCTGGTATGTTATCATAAAATAAAAAAGGAATCTCAAGAAGAAAAAAATCTTCACGAAACTACTTAATCATTTCGAGGAATTCGACAACCCCCGGTGTAACCGGTGGTAAATTTTTTACGAGAAGGAATGAGAGTGAGTAATCGCAATAAAGGTTTAGAGACTAAAAATAAATTACCTTATTTCTTGTATCAAATTTTGTAAAAACACGAACGGAAGCTTTCATTTTTTCGTTTTTGACTTGTTTAAAAAGACTAACTGCGACATGACATTTGATTACACAAAGGTTGCTGTCTGATTACGATTCAGGTTGCACTAATTTTGTAATAATTTTGTGGAATTCAAAATTGATTAACATTTACATCCTAGAAAGTCGTAAGAAAAACGAAAAAAAATCAAGTTTAAGGCTGCGTATGCGTAAACGTAAAGGTACATTAAGTTCTTGTTGGCTTACCAAAAGATTATCAACCAACATTGTATTATTATTACATTGTAAATCGTACAAGGATGTGTTTCATTAGCGGACGTATATAAGTAAATCTAGGATATGCTTCCTTCGCTGCACACAAACACAGAGAACAATTGCCTTCAGTTGCTGCCATCAATTACCCATTTACAAAAGTTTCGTTTTTCGGTTAGTTTTCATTTACTCACATTTTCATGCTAAAAGATTTTTTCTTTACAGCCATTTGTGTTGTTCTGTCTCTGTCTGCGAATGCTATTGTTAATAATTCACAGAACACACCGCAACACAACTGCAATTACCGAGTTGGTTGTAATTTTTCGCAAGGTACAAACAACAACAATGTAATAATCGTAAGAAATGGCTTCCTCAAAGTTAATCATTTGCGGATTCTTGAATGAAACCCCAACTGAGCAGGGAATCCTCTGGCCACACCATGTGGCATTATACTACTACCTTCACCGTGTGGGATTCATTCGTATGTATCACCATATGTGTCTGCAAATCAATAGAAACGAAATAAACAATAGGCGATCACTGCACACACACAAGTAAAAATTTTGCGTTCGCTGATATGCATGACACCTGAGTACCAAAAAAAAATTTATACTCTGTTGAACATACAATCGCCGCGTGTGATGTTTTATTTATTTACAGGAGAAACAAAGGGAGAAAATGTTGACTATATGTTGATTTATGTTCGACAGCATGAAAATCAGGACCAACCTTAAAGCCAGTCACATCAAAATTTAACGTAAAAATACATTTCTACTAAACGATCCACCTTAAACTACGTTTGTTGCATTTACTCCGCACTTTGCACAACAATGCTCGAGTATAACAACACCTATCGAGTTAGTCAATACCAATAAAAACCATAAAATTTGCTTTGATGACAATATGGAAAAAATATTTCGCTTTAAAAACTACTGTAGGGAGTTTGCTATTTTACGACTATCCTTCATTTTATTTTCAAAATGACGACCAATTCTTCTGTTGTCGTATTGGTGTTAGGATTCGCGTGCCCACATTTCACTGCTGTTTGATAATAAAGCATCCCAATAAGGTGCGTCGTCCAGCATAAAATCCAAACCTTTATTTGCAGCTTCAGATGACATTGTCCGCTTGTCCCTAAAATATCATTTATATTGCTCATCATGACCATCGTCGCCAGTGAATCCTCCTCCTTTGGATTTGCTGACATGATACTAAAATTTGTTGACGATCTAATTTGATTCGTGTATTCAATCTCCTGATGCTGATATTTTGCTACAATATTACAGAGACTAAAAAGGGGCAATTTAGGAGGCAATCAATATGTAATGCTTAGTTCAGGGTTACCTGTTGGCGTACAGCATAATGCTTTTTATAGATACAAACAACCCAACAACAGTATACATTCATACATACATACAGACATATAGAGCGATACACTAACACATTCTAAAGAGGAGGCTCATTTCCTTCCTTCTTCATATTTTTAAGATTATAAATGGAGATACCCGTTTGTTGAGTAGAAACACTTCCCCGAGGGCTTTACACATAGCTCAGCCTCATATTATGGTAAAACTCAAGAAAAACTGATTTTACTTGCTTTCATTATGCATGATAAAAGCGTGTTTAAGTAAACTTCTCATTTTTAATGTTTCAAAAGTTTATTATTATAATTTCTACCTACCTACACGAATCCAAAATCCTAGATCATGATGCCGAGATAACGATGGAGGCACAACCATTCTCTGTTAATGGTGGGAACTATCAAACTATCCCCCTTCAAAGCAGATGCACTCACCATCATCATCGCATCATCAGAGCAGCAGCAGAGGAGGTTGGCTATCAGAAAGAAGAAGAATCCAGCGAAAACGTAATTCAAAGGAATAGGCTCTCATATTACGTATTACGCGTCCACTTCTATTCTCGCGTATTATGCACAAATGCGCATTTTATGTATATTGTTATTGTTATATATACTGCACGACTTGATAAATGTATGGAAGAAAAAAATAGAAAAAAGTCACATTATCACAAAAATGTATAGCGGAGCCGCAGCAACATCAGCGGCAATAATACCAGCAGAAGAACTGAGAACATCCCCTTCCTTTTAAACAATGACTCAAGTCGTTTTCTTTAGCTCGTCAGACAATCGTCTCTTTTTAATACATTACATGCTTGCTTGAAACGACGTCGTTGTAGTAAGAAACAGTAACATAAATACTACTTGTTGTTATCACACATAACACGTTCGTAAGTTCGTTATACGCATTTTATTATTATTATTATTTTTGGTATACAGCATCACGATCATGATCGTCATGAAACATCATGATACTCATCATGATGATGATATTTCTTCATATTACGGCAGCCAATTTGACTGCATAGCCTAGGCTAAATGTTGTGGGGTTGTTACAGAATAGTTTTGCCAGGTTGCCGCAAGGAAAAAAGTAACAGTTGTGTAGTGGCAGGCCGCATGCGAGTACCAAAAGAGACGGACACACACTTTTCAAGTGAAACCCAACATTTTGCCTTTGCTTAAGAAAAGGAAGACCACGGCGGATGTCTGTTGAAAGAACAGCGAACAGCATCAACAATTTTTTTTTCACTTTTTGTTCTTCTGTTCTGGCTTGGTGTTGGATTTTCAACACACACGCGTACATTACTCTTTAAAGAAAAATATCAAAGAAGCAACAGAAACGTGTGGAGTTGTAAGTTTTGGTGCATGCAACGCAACGTATACATTGCCATCATCGTTATTATCTTCGTCAGTTACTGCTTTTTGGTTTTTATTGGTTAAAAACTAAATAAGAACTATACTGTTCATAGTACTCGTGTATACAAGTTGGCGTTTAAAGAGCGCACACACACGTTTTGCATTTCTGATTAGCTTCCTCTGCTTTTTCAGTGTTGTGGTATCCTTACTAAAAAAACATCAAGGTTTGGCCAAGTGGAAAAAAAGTTACGTACAACACACATTTGCAATTTTAATTATCGAATTTTACTCTTCTGCAACAATGTGTTTCTGTTAGCTCACCAAAGTACACTCACACAAACAAACACCTAGGCACACATTCAAAAGTATAACTACTACACACTTCAAACCTAATGGACTTCTCAAGTGGCTATTTCTCAAAACCTCAAAATCACCTCGTGCGTACCTCCCTTTGCACGTAAATGAACCAAAAATTGCAACATGTTTTTTCTTCAATGAAAAATAACATTCCAGTTTGAGTGAATCTGTTCAAGTGATATATACAGGTATAACTGTAACGCTTTGTATAACGCAACTGCAGCCTGTAAGTGCTTTAAGGAATAAAATATCTTTCAAAAATGGTATCGTGAATGAAAAAAACTTCGGTTGCGAATAATTCCTTAATTTTTCCCAAGGATTAGTAATATCATGACCAAACTTGCCGATTCCAGTGTATTATGGTACTTTTCCTGAGCTTCTACAATTTCATTGCAAGTTCATGTTGTAAACGTTGTTTTCAACAGTGTCGTGATATCGAGCGAGTTTTTGGAGAATCTTATATTTGATGTCGCTGGTATGATTTTCATTACCGTCGTGTCGGAATGCATTGTCATTGTGAAACAGTACTGTCTCTGTATTTTTAGCTGTCCATTTATCAAAAAACCACGTGATGCAGTATGAGATCCGCAAATAGATTTTTTTTACAGTTTACTTCATTTCTCATGTAGTTGTGACTGTATCTGAATCTCATTAGTGCAAACGTAAAAGGGAATTGTACGACGATACAGAACCTGATACTGCAACCAAGAACGATCGCATTTTTTCCTATATAAAGTTTTAACATGTGCGTGAAATTTCTTTGTGCTTCGTCATTAGACCGACTATTCTAGCAAAAAGTGCGAAAGCATTACCTACCAAAAAAAACCCGTTAGATCCATTGGGTGCTTCCACGGAAAATATCATCGTAATTGTCCGCAATTATTAGAAAGAAAGATGAAGCAGAGCTGAAAAATAAAATACCTAGGCAGAGAGAGAGACGATGATTAAGGGAAGTGCAGGGCTGAACTAAACCAAGCCAAGTTTAAGAGGTAAACCACAGTCACATCAACACATCATATTGTATAGAACGTACTTTATGGTTAAAAGTTATCCGCAAGTATAATATATGACGAGGATGGTGATGTGATGAGAATGAAGGCTGTTGTGATGGTTGTACCTGTACCGTGAAACGACAAGAAGAGAACGCCGAGCGGAAAAACATTAGTCAAGATTAGCTTTGTGGACGTGAGTCCGTACATTTTCGTTTGTTCCTGTTACGACTTTTTTTACTATTTGGCTCTACGTTTTTTTGTGTACATCACTTTACCCGGTTTTCATACATTCGTTATCAAATTGTGACTACTGCTGCTGATCGCTGGCTGTCTTGTTCCTCCTGCGCAGCATCCAAAAGAAAAAAATAAGGTGAGTGGAGTATCTTACGTATAAAATGTAGCACACGGTAAGTAATTCGCTAATAAAAAATGTATATGCACAACCATAAGGTGTGTTTTGTTGTTTGGGACGAGAGGATGATGTTTTTTCAAGATACTTTTCAATTATCATATAAGATTATTATCAGCACATTACCACACTTGCTTGTTGATAACTGTATAGCCAAAATCGCTTAAAGATTTGTTGCTGCCGCTGCTGTGAAGCAATGTGTAGCCTTGTTTGGCAGACAGAATGCTCTCAACAACAACGGCAAACACATTTTCAATTTTGATAACTTTGTAGGTGTTAGATAAATTTCAAGAAGAAGGCTTCATTTGACTTTGATCAGAAACTTAGATAATGTTTCCAACTTGCAACTTGAAAAATGAAGGTTTCGCCAAAAAAACTGTGTATGCTTTGTTAGGACGACAGCTCTGCTGTGAAATAGTTTTCAAAGTTTTAACTTAAGTATACATCTGTGTACGTAAAACTTTAATCTGCTAATCTTTTCTAGTTTTTCTGCATTTGTGCTGAGTTTTAGTGCTAAGCCACATACATTACGTTAATACTAAACTATAAACTTACTGTAAAAGGAATTATGCCTCAGTAGTAACAATACCTAATAGTGACAATGATAATGCATATGTAATGAATTTATTGCCATTAACGAGTAAGTGTTATATGTGCTCAGTAGTCGTACAGATTTTGGCTGGCACCTAAAAAAGAAATTGAATATCCTGTAAAAAGTAATTTACCCTCGCATATATTACGTGTGGACCACGTACATGTGTCAATTTCCTCGTTGTATATTACCTGAACAGCTAGATTTCTTTCCTTATTTTCCTAAATGCGTACATCAATTCTGCAAAATATGATTTTAATATACCACAGTTGGTTAAATTGTGCCATAACGGAACAACGAGTTTTTTCCTTAACTCTTGTTCGCGTTTCTCCTCTTTTCATCTCTAATATCCTTTGAATTTATGCAGCAGCAACGCAAGCTTCTTTTATTGATCCATTAAAGGATCCTGTTAAATAAATTAGCATTTCATATCTTGTCGTTTGTATCATACCTCATGATTTTTATGGCACTCGTCGTCTTCGAGCAAAAGCATGGTTTTCTGCAGATCGTTTCATTCAATTAAAAGGAAGTTTTCCTAAAAGTCAAAATATTTTAGTACGTACGTGATTCTGCCGACGCGTATCGACATATTGATATCTCATTTTTGCCCAAAATGTGAACGTAATCCTAAGCACTCCATTTTTATTACTCTCTGCCGTTTTCCTCTTTCTTTCCCTTGCATGATTACAAAATTCAAACTCCGTCAGCCAGCCTGTCTGTACCCAACGCGGTATTACACATTCAATTACTCTGCACAGCAAGAGAAGCATCCATTAGTTCGGCTAAATCAAAAAAGTGCATTCCTCAAATTGTGAGGCAACAAAAGAATTGACGTTTTCCATTCAGCGATAACTAGTCAGTTTTTACTACAAGAAATACTGTTATATTTATGAACTGTGAAATATGTAACAAAGAAACAACCTATAGATACCCTATAACACAACACAACGGTAAGACAACATGTTGATGTACAATTAGTTTATGATTAACAAAAAGAAGGGAACCATATCGTAACAAAGTAACTAGTAGTAACCACAAGAAAGCCTGTATATGTCATTTATGTCAATGTCAGCTCAGCGGCTGTCTTAGCCAACAGTACTGGCTTGTCTACACAGCAAAAAAAGATTTTTCTTATGCATAGAGAATTTTTCTATAAAACGGTTTACATTTTTTAAACCACAACATTTCTGCTTCTTAAAAGAAAAAAAATGTTGCACAGAGAGAAAAGACAAAGTACAGTTTATGCTGCTACCGGTTTCATCCCTTCTATTACTAGAGTTGACTTGATTTAGTTCCCACACACTTGATTTGTTTATTACACAAGCACAGTCATCGTCAACATGAACGTTCATCAAATTCATACGTTTTATATGGGGTGGCAGAGAAAACGGACGGCTTTTCTCATCTTCTATTTGAGTAGCCGTTGTGGTTGCTTTGTTGTGAAGGGATTGTTATATAAAACTGACGTGCGTAAGTTAGATCCACCCTGTCACAGACAGTCTTACGGTGAAACGGTGATAATAAATGTTATGTCCGGCAACAATAACTTGACATAACCACACACACACACACACCATCACACCAGGGAAAATATTGTAATTGTAGCGTGTTATTAACGTGCAAATAACACGAATACTCCTATTTGCACCTGGGTTCTAGGAACGTCCACCGCCACCACCGTGAAATCAAATTGTAAGGAACTGCTGCTGTTATGTATATGGAGAGATGTGCATATACATACTTTTACATTGCACAGTACAAATGATATTCTTTCTCTCTTTTTGTTGTGTAAAAAGTGTACGTGTGTGGACTGTGCAAAAAACTTGATTTAAGTCATCAGTAGTCTCGACACATCAAAGCCAGCTATGTGATGTTATTAAAGAAGCAGTGGTTGTCGTGAGGTATTCTGTATTTATATACATATTTCTGCGTACTTTGAGACTGCAAACTCTAATTTTTAATTCACTCTAATCGTAGATCCCGTTTCTGCAAGTATTTTTTGTCCATCATCGTGTGAAGTGTATGTATGTCTACCTATAATCTATAAATATCAACTCTAAAAAACCCAGTGACTCATTTGTGTGCGCAAAGCAAAAAAAATCTTGGGCTGACAACCGGACGCATGTTACGTAAAAGCTAGCCATGAAGTTGTTTTGAACTGCCCCTACAGTCCCTTAGGCTTGCAATGTGCCAAGCAGCCAACCACCTCGTTGTGTCAATGGCTTCATTATCATTATCATTGTGGCGAAGATTGTAATGCACTGGGGATTGAAATAATATAAGTCATTTTTCCTGAGTTCTTGAACATACAATAAGTGGGATTCTTGTATGTCAAGAGCGATTCCATTGTTACTTTGTTAGTTGATGGTAGCTTTTAGTACAGTTTCCCACGGAGTACTGTAAGGTTCTAATTATCTTTTTTACAATAGCCGACATAAATACTACAGAGAATCATCATAATCATGCACGTAGTGGCGGTAGTGTGGTTTCTAGAAAAATGACAATGGTTTTGCAAGCACGGCAAAAATTTTGTTTGTTATTACGTGTCTGCTTTTACAGATATAACCGTGAATAGCCAATACTTATGTACAATAGTACGTTACAATGAGGAAATATTAACTCTGCAGCTTCATAGTTAGAATCAAGCATTTAAGGCAGTAGAAACATAATCGGAGAATGATGTTTGTTGCTACTTACTGTTAAGTGTCAAGATTTTCACGAAGTAATGGAAATGAGGAAAGAGGAACGATGATGAGCAACATACATTCACCAATGGCCATAAGCAAAATGCCCACTACAACGCTGTGCGTGGGTTAAACAAATGATTTTAATATTTATTTTATTGATGACTCTTCCGGTAGTCAGCATGGAACAAACATAAATCTTTAAAGTTATTATCCTGCACATTTTTGCACTATGAAAATAAAATGGATTTTTTCTTTTGGATATCTTTCTTGGAATTTCATAAATACAATTTTAATATGCAAAAGGGTTTTTAATACTTAATGCATGTCGTTAAATAATGTGTACTATTATGTTTTCGTTTTTAACGGAAATGAGATTTGCACTGATATACATATGGTCCGTGACAAGAAATAGGATTACTGCTATTTGCGTTGTAAACATACGTTTTCATGCACTACAAATTATCATAATTTAACAATTTAATTATAACCATGCTTCTTTTTTGTTTTGCAGCTTTTATCCGGAAAATTGGAAAAAAGAAATATTTCAAATCAGTACAAGTAAACTTGAGTCGTGCTCGGGATCAACTGTCAGCATTGAAGAAGATTACAGTTCATTTGTGACAATTAGTATATTTTTATTTCTGTACATCTTGGATGGAAAGTTCAACTCAGAAATAACGAGAGTACAAGAAACTATAGAGGTTCACAAAGTAGATTTAAAGTAATGTTAAAGTGTCAGTGTCAATAATCTTCAAATCCTATGGAGTATCAGTAGCTGGTTCATTAATCAACAAGATTGTCCCCACCCCCTGCAAACAACCGCAATACCCTGATTATTGCAATGAAATATGATGCGTGAAAACGGGATGAAATGAGACCAAACGGAAATCTTAGGACTAACGGAACTATTCCAAGTAAGCTTTCATTTAAAAAATTGAAAGTACATATCTCCATAACAAAAACATTTTTAGAAAAGCTTTAGAAAATACCACACGGTCAGGGTTACATCGGACAACAGCAAAAGTGCGTGTGTACTAACATCTCAAGCCATTCCAAACAAACAATTTGTCAGAATGGCAATTACCTTATTAAGTAGGTCTTTCAAGACTAGCCAAACAAAAAAGAAGCAACATAAACACGTGATTTGTCATCAGTCATCATCAATCAACAAGTATCATGACTTGAGTTACTTAAATGTAAAAATGTAATTCTTTTTATTAGTTTTTCTTGGCAGAATTACATGAATGAAACAGAAGTTTTTAGAAAAAGAAAGGATCGATTTTAATGTGAATGTTGTAACACTGATGTGATCGGTTTATAAAATGCTTACATCTCAAACGATAGCAAAAAGCAACATACCTCACATGTCATTGCATCCACCACTAATAAGTACAAGTTATTAAGTCTGTGTCCCTTGTTTGTCTTGTCATCTCTCCTTTCACATTACCTTTACATATAGTTTGGCTGCGTGTGTACATTCCTTGCGATTGCGATAATAATAATAATAATAATAACGAATAGGAGATAGTTTTAATAACTTTTAATCCAAGACTCACGAAAAAGCGTTTTCATAATATTCCGATGACAATAGAAATGATACTTCGTGCTTGCAAGGAACGCACACCATGCACATAATTTAATTTGAAGTACCTGCAGGCACTACGTAAGTTGTAAATCATATTACAATGAAATGCACTGTACAACCGCAACCACAAGTATATCACGACTATTAAATGAAGATCATTCCAAAAAAAGGTAAATTGCCCTTTGCGTAATAGCAGTGATAGTGGTAAACGACTGTATTACGATGTGCAGTAATGGCAGTAAATAAAGTGTAGTTTTGCTTGTTATACAAATAAAAACAAGAGATGCGTGCTCAAGAAGACCAGGTAAACGAAAGCCCTCCCAGAGATTTCCCATAAATGTTCAAATAAACATTCCTATGAACTCATTCACACGACAATTCAGTACAAATAAAGTGACACAAGGAGTTTTTTTACGGCGGCTGAAGGACCTTTCCAATCTCCTAGATGACATGTGACATGTCTCTAGCGGACAACGAACTGAAACTCTCGTAGAGTTCTTTTTTGTAGACATGCATTTTACACAGTGTATTATTTTTAAATTATTACGCAACCCAAACAAACCATCCAAAACTAACACCACCCTAACAAGCTTAAGCTAAACTTAAATAGGGAAATCTACCACACCAGTCGAGTCTCAAAAAAATAATAAAATCTTGAAACGGAAAGTTCAATGTAAGTGTGTATATAAAACATTTTAAAAATAATAATAACCACAGGCACCCGTCTTTTTTATATATTTTGTGTGAATGGCTATAACAATATGATATTGTTTTTATGGTAGGACCCCACAGGATTTTTTCATGCATATATTCACACCTGCACACTTGCAACGAACAGGTACAAATTAGCAACGGTGACCCAGTGCAATGAAATGAAACATTGATTGGATACACACACTTTACTTGTACTTTCCTTATGACTTGATATCCTACTGAACAACCGTCCATCGTCTATCTTTCAATACATGTACAACTGCAATTTGAAGATGGCTTAATGTTCTTTTGTACAGTTGTTTTTTGTGGGACATGTCGTGATCACATTACACATTCATTCACAGCGGTGTCACTCATTCGTAAGCATAAAATTTCCTTTTTCCACCAGACTCTATCATAGTAGAAGACAAAAGTGCATGTTTGGGTTGTAGACACATGTACAAATGGAGAGAAATGGGGATAGACTGAGAGCGAGAGAGAGAGGGAGAGAGAGAAACACCGTGGCTATTACCTTACATATAATAACAAAATTATGTAACTCCTTCTAAAATGTGCAGAGCTTTTTTGCTTTCTGCTATAATACACAATGGGAATAATGATACAAGTGTTCGAGTTTGAACTAATATGGATTTTAATAATATTCTTTCTTTTCGAATGTGCCGTATATTTGGACATGAGATGCGACGTGGCCCCAATAGATTAGGTACTCGCTTACTTGCATGCATGCGCACCATACACGTTTCATATCTGTGTGTGTAAATGATACGTCGCTATTTCATGCTGGTTTCCATTTATGTTGTCGTATGCAGCTGAGATTTTTATCTATTTTCACTTTCAGTTTGCTGCACTTTCATTGTGAATGTGCTTGACCCATTGTTGACTTTTCGTTTCGTGTCAGTCTTCTACGAGCAGGCAGAGAACGTAATATAATATCAAATAATATATCTCTACAGAGTGCAAAAACACACACACATGCAAAAAATGGACATAATTTTCCATATTATTGGTTTATTGTTCATGTATTGTGCAGCTCAATTTGACTTGGTCGTTTTTTTTAGAAAGAAAAACCACAAAATTTACACACACATATCAATAGTAGCTATCAAATGTGGGGGTAGTAAACATCAATTGTGAGAGACATTTCTATTTGCGTTATTACCTCTTACTATTGTGATTTATGATAAACAAAATCATGAAAATGTTTAAGAATTTTTATAATCATGTTTATATATCATATACACAACACACTTATTTTCTGATTATTACAGTGTGGCCAACGGTGTTTTATTTTATCTAATATCGTCATCATACTTTTAACCATCTTAATGCAAACTGTAAACAAGCTGTTAGCTTGTTGTTTGCCATGGTATTTACAATTTACAACTCCTTATGGTACGGGTACGTGATCAGGAGAGTCATAAAAACTTTTTAAAAGAAGACAGAAGTGATTATCATTTGTGAACTTACAGATTCCTAATGATCTTTATCAAATCAATGAGCACGGTAGCACAATTAAATACAAATGACAGGATTAATTGCTGATTAGACTCACTTGTAGTTAAACCAGGTAGTAGCAATTTCAAGAGATCAAGCACGGTTGAATATATCGATGACCACTCGAAGTTTTGAAATTACTATTTCGATTGGAATGCAACACAGGCGACAGGTATTTCGCAGTATTACTGCAGTATACAATAAGAAGTCATGTCCCCCATCACCTTACTGTAACCCATCAACAACAGCGGCACCACAACGGCAGAGCTAGTGAAACCGCACCTTCTCCTAATTTTTTTTTGGTTTCACACTTCAATGTATTCGTTCGAAAATAGGTTTGTTGTTATTATTCATTTTTACATTCACGTTTCAAAAAGCAAGTTCCCAACACAACAATGCCTTTTAGAGTATTGGTGTGTAGGCAAAGCAAGGCAAGTAGACAAACAACGACCTCCACACACGCGTAAATTAAATATGTGCATATTATAAGATTTTGAATGAGTGCCACTGATAATAGTGATACGTGTGGTGTAGTGTATACTAGTTGACTGTTGACTGTAAATACTTGGCTGCCATGCATGTCTGCTTTTAATTGTTTTTTTCTCTCGTTCGTGCACCTTTTCTTTGCTAGATCCGATCTAATGGTTAAAATGGTCGGCGAAAAATCAATGAGTAAAGCTTTATCAAGATTTCTACACTAATTAAGTGGGGAATGTAGTCGTCAGCGTCTTGTAAATTGGTCGGGCTGTGTCTTACAATAAACAAAAAATAATTTTAATGTATTTCATTTATGTAGAATTAATAATAGGCATTCCATCCACACACCAGACCAGATACATGTGAACAAGTACCCTCATATATCAGCTCAGTTCTTCTGTGCTCTATCCGTTCATCATCTTAACAATCATCATGCAGCAGAGCGGCTGGTTGATGTAGGCACAATTTGTGCATAGTTGCATAGTAATGGTTGGTAATTAGTACGCCCAGTAAGTCTCTGAAGATAGCACTCATGTAGACTGTCTGTTGTACTCCATGCTACTATACACACAGTGCACTGCCTGCAAAAATATTCGTTCGTTATTCCTCCGCTATTTTTTTTTCTTGTACTCGAAATGAAATGAAATGAAAATAGCCTAGGCACGGCAACTTAAGAGTTGCAATCAATTTTGTGGAGTTTGCATCTGCAAGTGTATGCTACTGGTTTCTCTCTTTCTCTTTCAGGCAACAGCACGCATGAAAAATTACCGATCATAAAAAACTAGGAGTCCATGTATTTAAAGAGGATGCACGGAAATAATTAGGATAAGATGCGATGATGCGCGTAGTGTGAATGTGTGAAGACGTAAAGGTTGTTGTTCAGGTAGACAGCAACAGCCGTGTATGCAGTCATGTGTGTTCATCTCTTAATGATTATTTATCGTCTTTGAAAAATAGCTTCCTACAGAGATTTCAGCGGTAATCACGTTTTAAAGAATGGGTTTCGTTTAGTGTTCCCAATTATTGTCGTCAGTCATTGTGCTGTGTGGTTTGCATGGCGATTTGTGATATGCATTGTTGTCTAACAATAACAAGTAGTAGCATCATGCCAGAACAAGTGAGAATCCAGGCAGTGGTGGCAATGACCAACTGGTTTTATAATTAATTTTGCTAATCACCGTCTTACCTTAAAATGTCTTCGCCGAGTCTTTAATAATAAGCGTCCCTATCGGGTACTTTATTTTCAACGCAAGGGTGTGTGCTGCCACTGCTGACTGTTGTCAGTGTTGTGTACCCGCATTTTAGCGAGAAAAGTTTCAACGAAAAAGTCACACTAGAGGCATGGATGAATTTAAAAAGTTCATTAATGCTAAAAACCCATTTACTCCTTCTGTGATGCATCAGCAGTTCGAGCTGAAAGCGCTTCCAAACGGTGGTATTTTTTTTACCGTTTCCGTTTATCAGTCTTTTTCTATAACCAATAGTACGATATGTGATGTTGAATCCGTTCTGTATTATCCGATTGTATATTTTGCTTCAAGTTCAGTGACATGAAACAGACTCAAAAATGGTCTCTTCACGACGATCATTTTTACACTACACACACGTTGGTTTGACAACAATTTTAAGGCATTCATATTTTTTTATGACAATGACAACATCAGATACCTGAACTAGATTCGTAAACGATAATAAATAAACATAAGTGCCAATAATAACACAACCGCAACAACTATCCTAGTGTTTTGCAGCTAACACAAGCTGCATTTTGATGACAACGATGAAAAAGTGAAAATACCTTCACTGTCCAACGGGAGAATCTGAATTTCTGTTTTACAAAACATGTATACATATATACGGTTTTAGTTGGTTTGTTCTGACGTGCGACCATATAAACATTGGGACAAAGAGACATCGTATTTTTCAATTAAAACTCGCAACAACTGAATTATCAGCTACTTCTTACTGATATTTCTTTATTTTGAACATAATGATGTAATTTTCAAATAAGAATTCATTGTTAACTACACAATGAAAATGTAG
The DNA here is from genome assembly GCA_027744055.1 of Callyntrura sp. NNG-2020. Lineage (NCBI taxonomy): Eukaryota > Metazoa > Arthropoda > Collembola > Entomobryomorpha > Paronellidae > Callyntrura > Callyntrura sp. NNG-2020. Next base: position 3,213 of record JAHZNE010007314.1, on the reverse strand, counting down.
ATTCCTTAGAAAGAGCTTACTACCCACCCGTAAGATATGATTAAAATGGAAATTGGTGCGGACATAAAATTAAAGGCCAGCTCCATTTATCCATACCCACATCGTTGCAACTTGGAGTGACAATGTTCTACATCATAATTATAAGTATAAGTAATTGTCAATCTCTTCGTCGTGCTACATTAATATACCTATGAGTTAAGGTAAGGCAGTGTGATGATGACAATACAAACATATCACAAAGGGGGGTTATTTAATCACAATTCACAGCACGAGTCTTCTTCGTTGCTCTTTCCTATCCGTTCCAGGCTTCTTCTTTAGCCACTGAAACTGAAAGGAATGCACACACTTTTATAATATGTTGCAAAGTAGACGACAGTAATACAGTAAGATGCTCACAATAACTCCATAGTTACACCTTACCACGCTGCAAAATAGATATAAACAAGATGTAGCTTACATCGAGCAAGTTCAAAGTTTTGCTTTGAAGTTTAGTACTAGAAAACCAACCATCACGTTGTCTAATTATAAGTTTAGATTTATTCATTTATTAACCGCTACACATGAAATGGAGAAGAAGTACATCATGTTTCCTATTTAAATGTCATAGCTTAAAATGGCTACGGTTCTACCCCACCCACCTTACTGCTGAGTATTGTTCGTAGCGGAAGTGGGCTGGTACCAGCCACCGAAAAGGCCGCAATATGCCTTTGATCAGTTAATAACCATCACGCTAATTAAAGGAAAATGGATATTTAGTGCCCTTGATCGGTTAGACAAATATACCAATTAATTACAAACATCAGCGAAATGTAAAGTGTATCAGTATTATATAGGGTAACTATACATTCTGCCAATACATGTAGCGTAATGTCATTAACCTCTGACTGTCGTGGCTTCTAGTTGGCTGTCTACACCCCCAGGTGCCGTAGCGAAATTTTAGCCCCTTTCTAATGATGCCCCCTGTGGAATCGCGTATAGAAAGTATCTACGTGCCATAGATAACTAAACTATGCTACTACTAAACATTTTAAAATCAAAAGTTGCGTTTCAGCTACACTGCACTTTATTATTTGTTTAACCCTTACAACTAGAGGTTAGGCTCTTAAAATTGTTCATTTAAATTGAAGAGAAGGCATATTTTAAAAAGACGAAGGAAAACAAATAGTCATTAAAGTTCAGAAAATATCTTGACAAAATGTCCTTGGCCCAAGTGATTAGTTCTAGCTTTCTGATTTTTAGCCCCTATCCATTAATATAACCTTTCCATTTTCATAACCATTTTTCCCGTTCAGACCAGGCTATATTTAGCGAAAATACGGTGTGCTCTCATTACAACAAGCGCACACGCGTTGAAGTTTCAAAGTACACAAATAGTGAAACGGGAAGCTTTTGGTTACCAGAAAATGTTGAAAGCACAAGAAAGCATTATACATTCTTGTTCTCATAATATTTACTTCTAATCTAATTTACCTGTCACTTCAGCAACAAAGAACAATTATTACCCTGTCAGCTTATTGTTCTTAGAAACTACCTATATATACATCCTTATGTATACAGCATGGGATAATGCTTACATCATACAAAGTATAAAGCGTGGCCTCCATAAAATAAGGGCGAAGAACTCGAGTAGAATTCATTAATCGATGGAGCATGGCCAATGTTATTAATTTAAAATATTTTAATATAAACCATGAAGACGTGGAATAGAATTAAATCTATTTTTGACTCCATCTTTCGCAACGTATACAAGCTTCTGCTGGCTTAAATAACAAAAAGGACGAAAATTTAATGTTATGTCTGCATTGAAATGTTACGTACATACCGTGTTTACCTATAACTTATAACGTAGATATTAATTTTAATATCTTTAAAAGAAGTAACTACTAAAAGGGCTATTGTGCAAACAACTTTGTATCATTTCCTTTTAAGTTCTTTATATATTCCCAACTCTGTTTACACATCTCCAGATCAAATTATAAGACTTTCTCTTGTTATGTCTAAAAACACTTGCTACAGTAATTGTATTAGGAGACTTGAGGTATCTTTTTCTAGTTGATTTAAATACGTACATCACTCTCTGTCCTCCCGTTACACATTATTCCTTTTATTTTGTGTAGATGAAAAACGACGAAGAAGAAAAGTGTTATGAAGTTAAAAGATGAAAATAACGTAAAAAGACCCAAAAACTCGTCTGCGTTCACTTCGAAATGACAAAACGCCAAATTTGTAAATACTTTCCGACAACTTTCTCCCGTTTCGTATCACGATGCCACCCATTCGTTCGCATCGGACAGTTTTACAAAAGAAGTGGCACATTTTATTTAAGAGATAACAATCGTGTTAAATAACAGTCGACTCGTTAATTTTATAGATATCATCAACCCAACACCAATTCTACATTTTTGTTCAATGAGGATGATATGTGAAATGACGGGATCGGAATAGAAATAGACATTCTGATGGTTTCATCTATGCCACCATTATTCGCAATCAATGAGAATGAGATGGGTGCGTAAAATTGTACTTGAAGTCGTTCTAGCACAAGTCGTCTGTAATGATGATTCTCCTGCAGTGAATTATCAGATATTCATAGTCAAAAGGTGGTTGTAAAATGGTTAAAAACGACGTTTTCAATTTTTTATTCACAAAGGCAGTCAGTAACAGTACCTTAATACACTACCAGCGCCGACAAAGGTTGACTTTCAAGAAAAACAAATGCTCAAAATGTCAGAAATCGTTGGTTTTTCTGACATTCTGTGTTGATGTTTTATGAAAACTACATAAATATCTATGTACGTATCTTCCTAGTTCCTACCCCTTCTGTGTTCTGTAGCAACTTCATTAAACCATTTTTGTCTTATGATATTACAAATCAATAAAATCATGCCATGCCATTGCAACAAAATTTACTATATTACGTACAGACTAACATTCAATTTATAAAAAGTGACAAATACAAAACTAATATTTTTGGATTTTATATATTATTAAACAATGACCTTACGCCATTGAACATTGCTTTATTGCAGTTATGTAACCTCGACTACCTCGACCTCAACCTACGTATATGCAAAAAATTAATAAATATTACTTTTTTTTTACAAAATTAGATTAAATTGGTGCTGATTTTTAATTTACTATTTAAGAAAAGGTTAGGAAGAGTTACTTTAATTAATTTTATGTTAAATTTGGTTAGATTATAGTTATTTTTTA
>JAHZNE010007313.1:0-12532 GCA_027744055.1 Callyntrura sp. NNG-2020 | reverse complement strand
GTGTGCGTGTGAGTTTGAATTGTGTTTCCCTTTCTCTCTGTATATTCATATTCACATTCACATTCAAAAAGTAGGTGGCTAGCAGGAGAGAGAGAGAGAGAGAGAGAAGGAAAAAAAAAGAATTGTATGAATGCAATACACAAAAAAAGATAAACCATAAAATAAAAATACCCCACCACCACCACCACCACCACACTACTACTACCATACATGCATACTATACTAACCAACTAACTTGGATATAGTTTGCTTACATATATACCTACATTTTATATAATAATAGGTGGTCGTGTGTGTGTGGTTGATTATTATACGAAAGAGATGCTTTTTTCTACCCCTTTCTGACTTCACCACATTCGAGAGAGATGCTATATGGTATATGTATGGTATAAAGGGCATTGTTGAACAATATATATTATGTGCATTATAGGTCGGCGTCGGAGGAACTTATAAATATGAAATTAAGAGTTGTTCTTGTATTTTGCTCGTCGTGTCGTCATCATCATCGTCGTCGATGTTGTTGTGTAGTACGATGTTGGTGTGTTTGTTTCTTGCGTCTTGCTGGGGGAGCCAGCGAGAGAGAATCTACTTCACATTCACCAACTGCAATAATCATGTTTGCTAGGGAGAGAGAGAGACCCAAATCCTTCCGTTTTACGTATATCAAGCGAGTGAGTATGTAGGTATAAATGAAAATAAAATAGTAATAATAAATAGTATACAGGAGCATCGTTAAGACTCACAAGACTTTCTCAACAACAAGATTTATTTACCACTTGCTCTACAAAACGTTATAATGCCATGCAGAATATTATTAAAACAGAAAAAGTGAAAGTCTCAAAAGTGTCATTATACACTGCATATATTTTTGTTGATGAGCTTTTGCCTACATAAAATCTCATTCATTCTTTCGGCTGTAGACATGGCCTCCTCACAGATTGTAGTAACGCAAGTTTACACACTCGTTTTATTTATACTGTACTACTATCAACTATATATCAGTAGGTATAAAGAAGAAGGGCGAGAGTTCTGGTACGCTTCATAATTTTGGTCGCACTTTTCAGGGTACAAGTTGACATACAAATATTATTTTCGATAGAGATAAGAAAATCGTACGTCGTCGCATGCTGATACATACAAATACAAATCACGTACATGCCTATCTCTACTCGTACCACAAAAATTTTCGTTTTCATCTCATAAAAATTTGGGTACCTAGATAGTTCATTCTCAATATTGAGTATACCAAATAGGCTATTAAGGAGGACAATTTTAAAATCCCTATTAAAAATGTAGCAATCTACTACTGTGATGCTAAGCCCCGTTGTAGCAATGTCATCATGTGTGGATAAACTGTACAAAATGTTTGCTGACCTTTGGCTCTAACTGTGTGTACGTACGATTCTAATGCTGCTTTTAATAAGTTAAGACGGTCTAACTCGGAAGGATGTTCGTCGAGCCATTTGCAGTATCGTGTAATAGACCAACCATTGACGGAATGTGGCATTTTCATTTCATTCTTTGAAAAGCGGTACAACAAGGAGATGGTGCAACTGTAAGTAACGGCGCTTCCAACAATACTGGAGGCAACAATTTCTTCCATCTTCAAGCCCAACAAGGACTTGAATCCTTTTAATAATTTGTATGGCTTTCCAAGCTCTGATAATACTGGGCAGACAGGCGTCAAAGCTATTTCTAGTTGATTAAGATCCGTTAAAATTTGACAACGACAAGTTTCCAGATGAAGAGGAGTGAGAAGACACACGTGACGGATAAAAAGATCAATGGTCCTAGTGGCAAGTTGAATTCCACTAAACAAACAAATAATAAATGCTGGTTTAACAAATATCATCGGAAACCAATTTAAAAATTGACCAAAAGAAAACATTACTCACCATTTCTGCACAAGGTCTACCGGTTTATATAGTGAAAAATAGTCTTTCCCCGTTCTAGCTACAAAACTTTGCAGCTCCCCCATGTACAGAGAATATTCTGTAGCTCTATTCGACCTGCAAAACACAGTGTAGAACATGTTAACGCCTCTCAGACATGGTACTAATAGTATTTATTTACACGAAATTGTTGTATCAAGCACGACCATATTTTTAACAAAATAATTTATGCCACAAACGATTACTCAAAAATACTTTCTCAAATCATAGTTATTTTACCTTTGAAAATTTTCACTATGCATAGTCTGTATAATTGCTTCAATCGCATCACAAATAGCGAGCACCAAAGGATTAATCGTATTTTGCATGAGAACCTCCATTCCATTTCCAGTTTCTGTGTCTTTTAATTGTGACTTGAAGTAGTCCAGCATATTTACTAGTTGTGCATTTGATCGCTGTGAATCAGTTGCTGGTCCTGGAAACATTAAACGAAGGTTCTATAAAGTTTAATATATTCTCAACGAGTGCTACAGGAAAAAATTGATGAGCTTGTCTCGACCAATACTTTATTGGATAAATTCACTAAGACCCATACCAATGACTTGTGTTGAACTTCCATCTGTAGCTACTAGCTGTTCTGCTTTTACACAAATCAAGTTCACTGTTTTTCCTATGTTCCTCATCATCAAACGTTTTAACATGGGATCATCAACTTGAATTTCAGTTCGAATGATTTTCAAAATGGCATCCAAACCAGGTCTATTAGGAATGGTAACAAAATTTTGGTTGACAGTGTCAAACAATCTAGCCAATGACTTGGATAGATATGCCTTTTCGTAATTTGATATGACTCCTCTTAGATGCGACTGAACTCTGTAAGGATAACGAAAAATGTCATTTTATAACACGTTTGCTAATGGTGCCTATCTAATGTCAATTGAAGAACTTTATGCTTACTTCACATCAGACCCTTCCTCTATTTTTGATCCAAGATCAGTAAATATTTTCAATAGTCTGGGAAATTCGTTATCAAACGCAGCTTTTAGAAAGTCCTGTTTCACTGCAGAAAAATGACGGATTTGAATATCCATGAAGTTGTCCCAAAATTTTTTGAACACACTGTCACCGCTTGGGATGAAATCGGTGAAAGCTAGATTGGATACTGTGTCTTTCCCCGAAAGAACTGCCTTCCAGAGTAATTTCACTTTATTTGCATAAGTAACCAATTTTGACGAAACATTATCCAAATTGTTCCAGACTTGTCCCACAGCCACGGATGTTGAAGGCAATACAGATCGAACAGCCCCACCAGCCCCTGAAAATATGCACAAATATATAAAAACACATCTACGACTTTGTTTCTAAATACAACTACAGGTGAACAGTGTATCACCAATTAAGCTATAACGATTTTAACCCCCAGAATGCGGAAATTTCACTTACCACGGTTCGTTGGGGCTTGTACTTTGACATCCAGAGCTGTTTTCAAGTCCTTATCTATAAGCTTTTCAGTTTCTCTGAATATTTTAAGTATTTTATCCTCCAGTACATCCAAATTTATCAGAATTTGCAGACAGCTGCTAACTTGTGAGACGGAATGTGCATTAAGTCCTTGATTTAGCATATTTTCTGTTTGTTTTTCAATGTTTTGTCGTAGTGATGTTGCTTTATCATGGTATGGCTGCAGAAAATCTAGTTTGGGTGTCTTACAACAGAGGAACTCTGAAAAGTTTTAGGGAAAAAGGGTACATAAATTTGAGTGATTGCATTTTATTTACTTTGGAACATACCAATTTGAGCAACGCAAGCCGCAACATCAGCAGTATTTTTTTCCTGGCAAACTCTTCCCTCAATTTGAATAATACGTGCAATCCTTCGAGCAGCTTCCTCTGCTGCGTACAAATTTTCTAAATAGTTAACTTGCTTCTCGCATTCTTCGTGTAGATCGTCCAGTCTGGTCTTAATATTTCCAACTGATGTGAAACATGCATTGGACTTTTTATTACAGTTTTGAACTACTGATTCCATTAACTCAACGTTAGTGGTTTGAGCCAGCAAGTCGCCATGATTAATCGACACATTGGAATGAATTTGCTGTTCGATTGCTGCAATATGTTTTGACAGCTCTGATATAGACGACGATGTTGACGACAACAGGGATGTTACATGGGAAGCAACATCAAAATTGGGACTGTTGAACGGTTTTAGGAATGCTGCAATAAAATTAGACAGAAATCAAAATATATTCATTCTATTAAGAATCGACGAATTTTGTTTTCATGTTAAATGCAATGTATGATCTTAATTTTACGGTCTTTGTCAAGTTCCTCCATTTTCTAAAATATAAAAAGAAAGGTCGTCGACAACGCACTGGAAGAGGTTTTTGACTTCACGACGACCAAACAATATCCAACTTTTTACACTTTTGTGTAACAACCAAATAGGGATTAAGATAATACTCCAAAAATCTCAATTATTTTAATTGCTGTGTTAAATTGCAACAACTTTTGTTATGGGGAAGTAGTATAGTGGTATCATTCCACACACTGCACGCACACGATGCCAACACAGCACCAGCTGTTCTGTAGCATTATCATATGGCCGGTTTTTGGATGGTCTATTATATACCCTCTGGTCCTATTTTCTGTCAAAATTTGTTGCACACGCACACATTACACTTGTCCATGATCAAAATGACAGCAAGCAACACAATAAGGACTATAAAAACTTAAAACAAGGTTAACTGCTATCTACCCATTTTTCGGTAATTGTTAAAAAGGGAAATATATGCCTTGTAAACTACCTACTACTAATAATGTAATTTGCAGTTTTTTAAACGACATTATGCATTCCTGACATGGCAAACAATTTACATATAAAAAACCAAAAATTGCTAAAACGTTATAATGCTTCCCGTAAGTTTGCGTGTCCATATGTACTACGAACGTTGGAAAGTAAATTAAATTTAATGCATTCTTCGTTATTATGTACCGGTAGTTAGTTTAGAAGACGGCGTAACAACGGAAACAGATAAGGTCATGTTGAAACTTGAAGAACTTGATTTGAGGGAGATAAAAGATTGTACTTGGCAGACAACACTTTTTCATTATGAAAATAATTAAGTAGTGGACTTAATTTCAATTATAGATTATTTCTGTCTGCAGTATATTTTATTCAACATTTTCAATATCTAAAATTTTTACAAAGTTTATTCGAAAACATACACAATTTCTAGATTTCAAGAAATTTTCATATTATATTTTGTTTTTAAAACTTGCATGTGTTTTATGTAGTTATCGATTAGACCAGACCAGAGCATATAACGTTAGGCATGACTTAATTAAAAGAAGAGAACAAATTCACATTATGGGACGACGTGTTTCATGTCATGTAAAACGTAAAAATGAAAATAAATGACCAGCTTCATCGGTTGAACAAGAAATTCCAGGTAATCTTCCTTCACAGGAAAAACGGAGCTTTACACTTCCGCAATGTCGCATTTGTACACAATGTCAACTACAACATAACATCCATATTTTCTCTTCTCTCATTTTACGATGTTATAAACAACCGCGAGCAGTTGTCATTAAATGATAAGTACATATATCTAACATTATTACGGTAATAAACAATGTCGTTTCTGTTATCTATATCTAAAAAGTGTAGATAAGTATGTTAACGTCAACTACGAACATAATCCCCTTTCACTTTATACATTACTCAATGAAATCAGTATTAAATTTTGTTTTGGACAATGGCTGGAGCAGGCGAATGGGAGTGAATAATAATTTCTTCACGGACAGAGATTAATATATTTTTTTTAAAAAAAGAAGATATTATTCTTGCAGACTCTTGCACTGCAAACTGTACACTGTGCTACTGTATGATCCATCAGGACTTGAAAACTTATTTTCTTTTAAAAATATGAACACGTTGTCATTTTTGATAGTTTCGCTTATCCTCGTGCTAGGGTCAGCGTTTGGCGAGTATCCACCACCTTGTGATGAGTAATGAAAAAATAGTGCTAGACTACAATTCATAATTATTACAAGAAGAAGTAACTAATAATGCTAATTCTTTTCTAAATTCTTTTAAATTCTAATACATCTCTTTATTTTTCAGTGATATTTACTGTTACGGAGAAATACTTCATACAGTTCAATTGGCAGTGCCATTTGAAGATCGTAAAACCTATGTAGACTTGCCATTGAAACTGTCCCGACAAACGGTGAAAGAAAACTTTGCCTCGATGATGACTAACACCTCAGACAATCCTAATGTAGATGATATCCGACAATTTTTAGCAGTCAATTTCGGTACCAGAGGGGAGGAGCTTACAACTTGGGATCCACTGGATTGGAAACCCAACCCAGAATTTTTGCTTGGCATTAAAGATGATTTATTAAGGCAGTTCGGCTTGGAACTGAACGCTTTTTGGAAAGAACTGGGGAAGAAAATAAGCTCTGATGTGAAGGATCGGCCAGACATGTACTCTTTAGTGTACTTACCAAACCCTGTAATTCTACCTGGAGGAAGGTTCCTGGAATTATATTACTGGGATACTTACTGGATAATCCGTGGCCTAATTCACTGCGAAATGTTTGAATCAGTCAAAGGAATGTTACAAGATTTTCTAATACTGTTGGACACGTATGGTTATGTTCCAAACGGGAATCGTATTTACTACTCTAGAACCCAACCACCTTTTCTAATTCAAATGTTTAAAGACTACATTGCGGCCACTGGAGATTTAGAATTTTTGACACAAACTTTCCCTTCGTTAGAAAGGGAATTTCAGTTTTGGTCCAGTAATAGAAGCGTGCTCTTGTTTGATCCGGACACCGGAAGTAATCACACGTTGTTTCGATACATTAATGAAGTTACTGAACCGCGCCCTGAAAGCTATGCGTAAGTTTTCACGGTTCTAACGTATGGGGTCATGTACCTCCGTTCCCCCGGTTCTCATGTGCTTGATCAGTTAAAAATTATACCTTACATTTTAGCCGTGAGTATCTCTTGGCGGAAACTTTGGAATCGACTCAACAACGGGATGAGTTTTACATGAATATGAAATCAGGCGCAGAGTCCGGGTGGGATTTCTCTTCAAGATGGTATCCAATTAACGCTGCAGCCAACTGTAACAAATTATGTTTATTCATGATGAGACATGCGTAATATGACCAAACCGCCTACAACGTTTAATAGATTCATTGTTGTGTTTTCTTTCATTTACTTGCAGCAAGTTTACTTGCAACAAAAACCAGTGAAGTTGTTCCTGTGGATCTAAATTCTATCCTTTTTAAGAATGCTGTCACACTCGCAGAATTTAGTGGTTTGGTAGATGCAAATAACAAATAAATAAACAACCGTATTTATATCCGAAAAAATATTACATAAAAATTCTTCCTAGCTCATCCGCAATAAATGTTGAAATTCTAGCTTAACATGTCTGAAACTGCCCAAAAGTATACTGCTGAAGCCGAAAAGATTAAAACGGCCATAAATCGTGTATTATGGGATAATAATTCCGGTGTGTGGTTTGATTACGATTTGCGAGAATATGTTCTGAGGAAAAAGTTTTACCCATCCAACATATATCCTTTATGGGCTGGAATCAATACTGTGGACAACTCCACCGGCAATGTTGCCCCACGTGTTCTAAATTATCTGTTCAATTCTGGCGCCATGGCGTATGATGGTGGAATTCCAACAAGTTTGGAAACAAGCTCTCAACAGTGGGATTTTCCTAATGCATGGCCTCCACTTCAACATTTATTCGTGGAAAGTTTAGGTGAAAGTCATGTGTTAACTTGCAACTTTTATATTTTTCATTTATTTAAATCTGCTGTCAAACACTTTTACTATAGTCCCTTCCCCAATAGCCCAGCAGCTTATGCACCTTGATATTAATAATCGTGATCGTGAGTCATGTGCTGTACGAGTATCTATGCGTCTTTCCTTTAGAGAACACAAATTATGGACCAGCGAAGGACATTGCATTTGAAACAGCACAAAAATGGGTGGCAAACAACTACCTTACGTATAAACGTTACAACGATACCATGTTTGAAAAGGTTTGATTTCAGAAATGAAGTATCTCTGAAACAACTGACACACGTTAAATAAAAAAATTAAACGTCCTCATGCATACATTAAATATTCAATATTGTTTTCTAGTATCGTGCAGATCTACCCGGAGAACCAGGGGGTGGTGGTCTTTACGATGTTGTTGTAGGCTTTGGCTGGACCAATGGCGTCATCATTGACTTTTTACAAAAATATGGCGACCGGCTTTCTCCCACTTACAGCAATGTCAATAACGTTCAATATTTTATGTAATTGTGTACACGTAACTGTATTTAAACTTTCATTCAAGAATTTTAGCATTTACAAATGACGTAATAAAAATTACTTTCCCGAGTTCATTTCCTTGCATTCCAATCAATTGCGCAAAAGCTTGGCCCATTTGGAGGTTGTACATTATAACCCCTAACCACCAATCGACATCTATGTTCTTCCAGTCTTCCAGATGCCTCTTCAGTGTCATTAACTGACTGAGCAGACCACAATCGTTCTGCAACTGCTGACTCACAAAGATAATATTTTGGCCAGTCTCTACCAGTGGAAATGTAATCCAAATACCAGCAAGAAGACAGTACAGCGCGGTATCCATATTCGGTGACTCTTTTTAACTCTTTGTAAGAGTCTGTGTCACCGCCCATCCACACACTGATTACCGCGTCCTGTTTAATTGTGGTTCCACCATGATCAAAGACTTCTTGCCAGACAAGATAGGTTGTGTTTGGAGAGATGGATTTTACAATTTTCATAATTTCTGACATAAAAGCAGACTCTAAAACGGAATAATCCGTAAAATTCCTTGCGTGCATGTATGCCTGTATTTCTGGGTTGCTCTTCCTAAGAAAATAGTTTTAATCGGTATTCAAATACTTCTCTCAGTTAAGCACACAATAGTTTCAACGCAAACATATGCAAATCAGTACCAGCAATTAAAGTTAACTTCATCTCCGCCAAGGTGAATGTACGAGTCTGGGAATACGTCTATTACTTCTTGCAGCAATTTTCGGATTTTTATGTAAGCATCCTCCCGCAGTGGATTAATGGGACCATACGTTCCATCTGGTTGACCAGTGGGCTTATAGCACTTTGTTAAAAAGTCAGACCATGCATATCCCCAAGATTTTGTATGGCCTTAACAAAGATATTGAAAATGAGACAATATTTAAAGCTAACGTAAATATTTGGGGGAAAACCGGGTCGAATTTAAAGAAGGACCTGGGGTGTCAAATTCGGGGATGATACGGATTCCACGCCTTCGTGCGTACTCTATAATGTCAGCAATGTCCTCTTGTGTGTAGATGTGTGTATACGGATGGTAGGCGCCGTTGTCGCTAAAAATAAGTTGGCAAACTTTTAAAAACATTTCATCAGATACGGTTTTATGGCGTTAAAAAGGCAGTTACCTCAATTCCGGGAAAACTCTACTTTGGTAAGGGAATGACTTCAAATGAATAATTGATTAAAATGAATTCTTTAGACAAAAGTGAAGTTAAAGTAATTGATATTTGCTTACTTGATCATCCGTTATATGCCAATGTAATATATTAAACTTGTTCATTGACATCAGGTCTAAATTATCGTAGATGACTTGCTTGGCCAGATAGTGTCTCGAAGTGTCAAGAAGCACAGATCGGTAGGAGAAGCGGGGAAAGTCATAAATCAACGTACTGTTCACTTGAAGCTAGATAAATTTTGATAACAAAAGGTAAAGATAAATACAAATTGTATTTTTCCTATATATTTACTACAAAATAGGAGCGTAAAAATTAGTATATTAATTACTGCCGAAAAATCTGAAGTCGGGAAAAGTAGCTGTGAGAAAGTTTCCAGACCCCTCAAAACGCCCCAATTATTAGATGCTACTAACATTCCTTGTCCAACAAAATCAGGAGTGTCAATTTTTAGTTCGTCTAAAGCGTGAATACAACAAGTATTTACGCAATGTATTGTAGATGAACATAGGACTAAAAATCATGGCAATTATTGACCTACAAGATTCGTCCATATTCTCATTAGGGTAACTTTCACACGGTCCCATCATGTCGATCTTGAGTAGATCCAAATATCCTGAATATTTTACATTTCCCTTCCAAGGCTTCTCTTCATCCGACGTTTTCTTTCCTCTAAATCTTTGATTATTGGAGTAGTGTCGGTGTATAATAGAATGATACCTCTTTAAGGCATCCTCTATCATATCACAAGTGTTTCGAACGGTCTACATGTTTGAAAATATATGTTCATTACTAGAAATAAATGCAGTGTGCTATATTTCTCAAACTTTGTTCAAGTGTGTCGTGGTTGATGGTCAACCTACTTCAAACCGAAATACCGATGGACGAACGACCATGAAAAGTTGGCCGTATCTGGTAACTTGCTGCGGTTTTGGCCATGGCTCTCCTTTCGTTGGAACGTAGGTCGTCGGATACTTCCCCAGTTTTAGCTCCTTTTTTATATTAGCATCACAAATGCTACCCACGTAAATAATACCCAGGATAATTTGCCAAACGTGCCGCATCGTAGATGCAAGTGTAGAAATTTGGATTCTGATTGTACACGGTTCTTTGTGTTTTGCAGACGAAAAGAAATTACCAAATTTCACTGGAAAAGAGGATTATATGGAATGTTACAAAGAAAAATTTAGTTGATCAGCATTAAACTGAACACAACACAAGACTCATCTTATCGTGTTTTGCTTATTTCTTGAAAGTTGACTGAACTCTGTTGTCTGCTGATGGCTATCTTCCTTATTTTCTGGATAATAGCAATACGAGCCACCGACTGTTTTATGCATACCATAACATTATAGCCAGGGAGAAAAAAGGCAAATTTTCTAGATTCGGCTACATAGCATATGTTCTATGTCATGTTAAAAGCAACTATGAAGACATGTCACGCGAGACTGACCGTTCGCTGTCTCAAATGTCTTACACTTATTTATTCTGTAAAGAATGTATATAAAAACAATCATGATAAATGATCATGTCATGTAGGATAGGATGCTATAGTATTCTGATTATACTTTCATTTTCATGATTTTCTATTTCATATTACTTTAATCAGGATTTAAAATGCTGGAAATAGTTTATGCGATCAGTATAATTTTAATGTGTCTGTCTGTATGTTGTATGTCCATAATCATGATAATCGAGGAAGTTGACGAATTTTGATCAAACTTGGCAAACAGGCACCAAAAGGTCAATGAAATGTGGAATGTACCCTTTGTGAATTTCAGACAAAACGGGCAAATATGGTGCGAGTTTGTGGGGGGGGGGTTGCTGTGTGGAAGGTCCCCATATTTGTAAATGAATAAAAAATTGTGAAAATTTAAAGAAAAATGATTTTTAAGCATGCGCTTTCCGTAGTTTCTCCCAAAAGTTGATTATACCGCTTTATTACTATTGATGGAAGCATACAATACAGAGATTTTAGGCTATATTTTAAAGCCATAACTGAGCAAAACTTTTGAAGAACACTTGAACAAGAAGGGTTAACCTTCGCGATATGAGGTGAAGATATTTCTTCTTTTTTCCGTCATCATGCACATAAATCCTGTATATATCCTTCATAATAGGTTCAATGAGCTTTGCTCGTCGTCGTTGTTGCAAGGCTAAGAATCGGAATCGGAAGAGTAGGGACGAGGGTGAAGTTATATATCCTGTAAAGTATCAGTGTCGATAATAATCTCTACCCTTTAATCTAAACAAGGTTTAACCTTCGGGGGGTTTATCGCCCCTCGTGCCCTTGTTCTGGCAACTCTGCTGGGCTGGTGTTGTGGGTCAGAATTTATGATATGAAATGATATCGCAGGATTTCGTAAGCAGTCTTGCAGTATTGTATGTTTAATTTTGGCACATTATACAATAAGCATATATTTATTAGATAATTAAAATATACAATATCTTCGTTCATGAGACGCCATAATTTTATTGACAATTTATCAGTCGCTAATATTTTGGAATTATTCAAATGGAGTACTTTCCATACGAAATTATAGACAACGCAGATGCATAGTATACTATACTATATAATATACACCTTATATGTTAATAGACACCTTAAGAAGCTTACAATAATTTGCTATGCACCAAAAAGTTGAGCATGTGCTACATCAATCATACATATATTAACAAAACTTGATTTAAGATTTTGTTCCTTGTATGCTCCATGTATGTGGTTTATGATAAACATTCAGTTAACTATTAAGGTTTAACCTTGAAATATACCAAATCAAAAAATGATCGCTAACTATATATGCAAACGATATATAATGATACATAACACTAATTCAAGGAAACATGACACAAGGAAATTCTGGGAAGACGAGTCTCTGCGATATGACCCGTTCCCGTTAGAACATTATATAAACTACAAAGAAATGGGATTTCTCCCAGTCCGTCCCTAGTTTGGGACTGCCATGTATGTGAGTAAAGTACGAGGATTAAGACAATTGTTAAGGCTAGGGATCACTACTTACGAATGCATAGTAACGTTAATTAAATACAATTAAAATTTTATTCACTACACCGGTGGAGTAAAACACCCCCGTCGGGGGGAAAATA
>JAHZNE010007312.1:0-22718 GCA_027744055.1 Callyntrura sp. NNG-2020 | reverse complement strand
CGATTTCGTGAAGGACTGCTTTCCCTCCGTCCCAGACTTTTTTTATTTAAAAAATTACCAGCTATCCTGTAATAGTTCGCTTCATTACTATGGAATATTTACCTTGTATGATCCTCGGTCTATAGCACAAAGGGAAGCATATATAAAAATCACCGTAGCATTCTGAGAAATCCAGAGAAATCACCATCTAATGGAAAATGGGAGTATTTTTCTTTGTGTTACTGTTATCGGAGAATCAATTTCCGACTACAAAGGACAAAATTCCCTTGTCTTTCCTTTTTCAAGTTTGTTTTTTGCATTGTTTACTAGTAACCGACCACAGGAGCACATGTAAAGAATTCTCCAAAAGTAACAATCACTTATAATTTAAACGGAAGGTATTGGTCCTTATGGAGAAGCAAAGCACAGCACAGTCATTTTTTTCAATCTCAGTGGAGTAAATTAAGGTACGTACGTTATAGCAGGAATTATTTGTTGAACTGGAAGGCTGTTGTTTCAAGTATGGCCTTAAAAATAAAAGCATATACTTACTTACACCTATAGGAACTATAAAAAACGACAAATTGTGTATCACTAAACGATAAGAGGAAAATATATGATCAAGCATGATTACAGAAGGCCGGCAATCGTTGTCGCGTCTAGTTTTTTGTAATGTTAATACGTGGAGATTATAGGACTTAGAACGCTATCGATCTAATTAAATTTGCATATCATTGGAATTCATTGCATTACAACGGCCTAGCTGTCATCAAAATACTTGAAATCATTGATGCAGGACAGTGATGCGATGCTTACTAATTAAAGTGGAAACATCACATAAGGTAAGGTGAATATGAATTAAAATATAAAAGGTAGAAGTAAAAATTGCTAACAAAGTTTTGTACTCAGGAAGGAAGGAAGTCGGAAGTAACGTGTCAGCAGCAGCTTCTGGTCTGTGTAAACGAGTGTGTAGAGTGAACATGATAAGATAAGTAATTGTACGCATCTTTCCAAGGACCACACGCTTTCGCAAAACGCCTCACCTTAACAATGACAAAAAGATGATAACCTTGGCGGAAAGGGTAATTACCGTAGGATCTTGCGTTACAATCATCATGTGTTCTTATCATGAAGATACTTCAGTTTTACTTTTCTTGTTTATACCTTATGCTGCTTGCTTTAGACTTGGGTCAATTGGAAGCAAAAACTCCCAAGACGGGAGACCTAACACTAGGACGCGTGGAATGGAAGCCACTTCTTAATCTAGAATTAAATCTACTTTGTAGTTTTGCGTGTGGAACGATTTTGCGAAAGGATGTTTTATGTCAGATTATAAATCAAAACTTCATTATCTTATTGCGCCGTCTATCCCATTTAGCTGTCTGTTACTTAATTACTTATACACTCGTCTATGCTTTCTTGCGTTGTGTTTTATTAAAAAAACAGTATCCGTGTTTCGTGTAGTGCAAAAAAGAGCTCCTGTCTTATTTATTGACGAGGTTATACAACGAAGGACGCTTATTTATAGTTAGGGAAAAACCGGGTTCCGCTCATTTGTCGTTCCATTAAAATTAATGAGATAAAATCCCACCCAGCCAATATAATCCCTATATATGCAGTAGCAACCGAAAATTGTAATAAGCTTGATTGGTTCTCACAAGATTTGTTTTTGTGTTCAAATGGTTAGCACATCAAATTTCTGCGTAAATAACGGACTTGTTTCTCGTAAGCTTTAAACACACAAGGTCAGATGCTTTGATGTATTTTGGTGATTGGAAAATCAAATATTTAAAAAAAGTTAAGAAATGCAAATGCAGTTTTTAATTTGATTGGATCATTATAGTTACTTTAATGCTTTTTCAAAACTAATGGAGAGATTTTGGATCATTTCATACACATGTATTTTTATGGAATGCAAATTCTACGTCTGCAAACTTCCATACATTCAACATTACTTAAAGATTAGTGTTCCACGTACTGGTTTTTGTCACCAGACTCCCGAGATATGAACATTGTCTAGAATTAGTCTACTTTCGGTAGAAGCTAACTTGAAGTCAGTTTCGTGTATGGTCTGTACTCTGTACTTAAGGTTGCATGTGTTTGTGTACCTATGATATAGAATAGAATACAGATATCTACGCAGCGGTTGACAACCTTGTCTGGTGTTGGCATTGTGCTTTGTTTATATATCCTTGGGTATTGTTGATGAACAAATAAAACAAAAATAGATATAATGAAACTTACTAGTGGTACTCCTTGGCTGGCTACCACCACCACCACGTAAGTATCACAGAGGTTAAGGCACTCACTGATTTTTGTGTGCGTGTTTTATGCCTCTGGAGGAACAGGGAACTCACTCATTCATCTTTTATGAAATGCGTATTAAAGAAGTGAGAAGAAGAGAAATGTTGTTTGCAGAAGTTCTTAACCGCCCCACTTACCCAAAATAAAGGCAAGAATGCATATAGACAGAGCTGTTGTTTGCAAGCTTACGGGTATATTATATCCAGACAGGTACACTCATGTATTAAATATTGATTCTGGAAAACAAGAGAACAAAGACAACAATTCAAGACAGGCTCCATGTTCTAAACCTAAACGCTGTGTGGGACGAGAAATATTCTAGCTCAAAGTTTAACTGTACTACACTGTATTGTTTGCTTGCGACGACAATCTGTCACCTCTCCTGCATGCATGTATAAAAAATTAACGTTGTATCGTGTCACAAACAAAACTTTTGTTGTACTAGCCAGTTTTGAAACTATAAACCAGTCGTTTACATATTTTAAAGAGGAAATGCAATTGCGTGTTGACGGTCTGCCACGCTGATGGAAAGAAAATACTGTTAGAAAAGATAATTATGTATAAGAGACAATGGCGATACTTTATTTATGGATATGTATGCAGCACATGAACTTCGAGAGATATCTACCAGTTTACTGTCAAGCACATATATACTTATATACCAACAGCCAACATAACAGTTAAGTGTGAACGATGTGTTCAACAACCTTCACGAGTTGTCTTGCGTTTTCAGATGGAACTTCCTCATAAAATAGAACGACTGGGACTGGATAATAACAAGCATCCGGCAATTTTCATGAATAGGTAACTAACACAGATCAGCATTTTCCATTTCCAATTTTCTCCCACACCTCGCATCCGTCGTGCCGTACTCATCTTGTTGGATGTTAAAAGTAGGAAGCTACAACTCCAACGTAATTTTGGTTTTACATCGAACCGTTCATTTACATCTGGCCTGGTTACATTCTCTCTATCAAATCAAACCTTCATTCACGAACACTCTATGAATGAAAATATGTACAGCATATACCTATGTATCCTTTTCTATTTATATGCAACCCTACAATTGGGCTAATAACAGGTAACATTTGAATGGTGAAAATTGACAAGTACAAGTCATAGGCAATTTTGAACTTTCTCGATATTTCGGTGAGTAACCTTTTAACAGTCATTTTCATTTCATCTCGATTATAGTGAGGTTCATACAAATAATCTCTACAAATATCTCTATAATCTATACACTCGACTCACCGTCAAATAAAAATAGGATATCAGTAAAGAAAGGAATGACGCGTTCAATTAATTTTCCTCAACTTTATATCAAAAAGCAAAGTTTTGAGAACCCCGTGCTAAAACTTTCAACTCGACTTTTTTGGGAAAGTTTTCCCCAGTCACAAGTAACTCAAGTTATCCATATTTAGATAAATTGTAAAATGGCTACAGTTATTGGCTGATGGGAATTTTAAAAACAAATTCAGTATTTATTATGAATAAATAATCAACTCCTGTGCACTATAGAATCTCCCTAGTCAAAGACGTCAAAGCGTCTTGAAATTCGACTGTTACTTGAAGTGAAACAAAAACTTGAAGCCTGTCAAAAATGGCAAGATAAAAGGCGAGGCCAATGCAATCCCATTGACACAAACATCAGAATATTAGAGCATTGAACAAAATTAATTAAGTTTCAGCCAATTGAAAGGGATTTGCTCCTAAAGTTCTAATTGTAAAGGAGTTCTCTCCCAATTCGTTAGTAAAGGTCACAGTCACAGTTGTTGGCTGTTGGTGTTAGGCACTTTACGTGAATAGCATTACAAAATTACTCAATGATTATTCACGGTTAACATGATGAAATACGTAATAAAAATGCAGCACTTGTGCCAACAGAGGACTGTAAAGAGCAGTTGCATCTCTTCGATTTCATTAATGCAACAATGTAGTCAAGCGTCTCTTCTAGTTCTAACATAATATAACTCGCCATATATTCCTTAAACAGCTAGTCTCAACCTCGTAGGAGCAAACTGCAGTCACTAGTCCTGATAATCTTAAACTTGCTGTTGGTAATCGGTAGGGACCACTACTGACCATAAAAAATAAATCTCAAGTATTCACAAAGTCTGGGTCTACTGCTACTGCTAGCATTTTTAACATACATTTAGAGCATACAATTTTTTACCTCTTTGGTTTCATTCTGTTTAATTCATATTCATATCGTATGCATAGTAGCAATTTCAAGGGAAGGTGACCTTCACTCTGAACGTGATACGCTATGAGATCTGAAGGAAGGAGTGCTGAATTATAAACGACTATTTCTTCCGATTCGGAATAGGAAACAGTTATCTAGATAACATTTTTGAAGCTAAAAGCTCGCACAGCACCAGACAGGGTTACTCACCAAAATTGAGTTCCAGTCAACTCAAAAAGTTCTTTTTTGATGCAGAATAGTAATAGCAGCGAAAACCATTACAACTTACGACTACGAGGACTACGAGTACAACTCTCAACCTTCTCTGGATAGGAAAGGGAATATATTTCGTTTCAAAATTGCTTTCCATTCTCTAGCAATTTAGTAATTGGAATCTTCAAACAGGGCCGTTGTGCGGTGTATTCGTTTCATTTTGTGTATAAAACCACGGCTCTTTATAAAATCTCTCTGGTTTTCCTTTAAATACCTAACCATTTCAACATAAAAAATATATTCTAAAAAAATGCAAAAAGCTAGAGTCACACTGACCATGAAAACAATTCTGATTTTTGCGTGCTTAAACATCATAATCTTGCATGAATATGGTTCCCTCTAGCGATCCGCTACTGTTGCACGTGGAGAACTAATATATATATTATGGCAAAAATTGGCAACCAAAATAATAATGATTTTTAGATCTAGTATGACTTCATTTTAGACATTAAGCAAACCGTGGTTGATAGTCGATGTAATGACACGTTCTCTCTCTCTCTCCCAGAAACCTTGCTTTTAGAGACACAGCAATGAATCGAGCCTTTGTGTAACGTAAAGAATGGCCTAATAGTACTTTCAGTTTCACTAGTAGACCGTGGCAATATTGTAACCTCCCTTTTTTGCACCAGTTCGTTGTTATGCATTGGATAGCAGGACAGAGGATTCGATCCGTATAGAAGGCCCATTCAACATATTACACTTTTCTCTATTTTTCCCATCTACTCCTCTATCAACATCCCCATCTCCAAATAATTACAGGAACATACTTTCAGTTTTAATTCAACTGCATCATCATCACTTAAGTGCAGTGGTATTTACCCATTATATTTTCGTACGTAAGATAAAAGTGATATTCCCAATCCGTATGGCAGCAGAATAGAAGTAAACCCAGTTAACTCTAAACTGGAATTGACTTTGACGCAAGTGTAACTCAACAGCTCTTCAAATTGTCAATGAACCATTATTACTGGAACAAACTTGCCACGCGGCATGCATTGTGGAGCAGTGAAGGCGAGTAAATTGAGTATCGTATATATTCAAAGGAATGGATACCTCTAATAACACAGTAATTATTTAGGATCGTGTGCTGAATGCCTGCTGAGCTTTTCGTAAAAGCCGTTTCTGTTTGTGACACTTATGTATATAAAAGTGTAAATAACCCAGGGACTAGGAACGCATTAATATATATATGTATGTTTCCTTCCAAGTGCCCTGCTCGTTATTTTGAAGAGTCCAGGTTTCAAGTGAGTTGTGTAATGAATGAAACAGTAGAAAGCAGAGCAGAAAAGGTGGTGGTGTGGATATGGGCTGTGACTTTTGTGTACTTACTTACCAATTCATTTGGAACGAGTACGTATAGACTCACAGTTTAGTAAACAGAAGGATTTTTACAGGATGACAGTTGGCGTTGTTTGGAAAGATTACGCAAGCAAGAAACGATGTAATAATAGCAATGGTTTGCAGAAGAATAGATGGAGTTAGCGTCCACAAATTTTAAAATGCCCTTTTCTTTGGAGATATTCAGAACCGTAGTTCTTATACAGTTTCCATTCAACTACAGACTAACACCCATTCACCCATCCATGTGTACACTGTGCACACGCATTGAAGTGCCATATATACATTTCAAAACGACTTGTGAAACGAAGTTTTTGTTTCAGGATGACACCACTTTGACACAGTTTCTTGAGACGGCTTAAAGAATAAAACTAAAAAATCTCCCAGTAATACAGAAATAGTTTTTTTTACAGGGGCAGAATTCGTTTTACTGTTTATGTAAGTGAAAGCGGTTTGCCAAATAATAAAATAGTAAGCAAAGTATGTATTGTGTTTTTTCAGACTCAAACAAACCCTATCATAACAAAATATTTAGTACCAAAAAGCGGAATATCAAGTAGAGAGCCAAACCCATCAGGCAAGCAGGCAAGGACACGACAGCCAAGTCAATCGCAGAGAGAGAAAAAAGTGTTGCAAAGAGACGCTTGCACATCACACGCGTACTTTTTTCAAAATAACCGTAACCGTACACGGTTGGATGGATGGATGGGCCAACAACTGAGAATAATCAGCATTGGCAGCAGTTATTTTTGTTCTGATTTCTACAATATCCATCTCATCATTCTCATTTGGCAGCACGATTCCACATGTTCCTTTCCTTATTTCTCATTCTCTACGTTTTTGGTGACTAAGCGGCACCTCGCATTGCAATAATACCTACTCTCATTTTCATATCTACAACAGCGGAACAGAAACAAAGAGCCAGAGAGTTTACTAACATTATTTCATCAAAGCTTGTCCCAGTCCTGAGTTGTGTGTTTACATGAAACCATAATATAGAGCATCGTCCTATTCGTCCTACCTTTTAGTATCTGACCAACACACGGGTAAAATGGGATATGAAAGCCACAACCATTGCCATCCTCATCACCAGCCACAACCAGTCAGCTAATCAACTTTTTGGTATACCTCTGTTGATATTAGATGTTCTTGGTCAAAAACGTTCCCTCTGAACTGCACCAAACAACTGCGTGTAAAGTGTAAGACTCCTTCATTTATGTTGTTGTGTGTGTGATTTCATCTCGCTACAACGGAAACCGTACCTCTATTTTACATATAAGCCTGTTATGCAAGGCATGCTCTTCAAGAAGCAGTTAGTGGAAGGCTAACTCAAAGAACAAAAGGACATTTTAGAACCAGCAACGTGTACAAATTCAAGTTGCCTAAATTGCAATGGAACCACACACTCTTTTAAATTCTCTGCACGCAAACCAACAACACGAGTTCCTTCGTTCGGTAGCCCAGCCAGTAGCGCCAAGCACAAGTTCACTCTAAAGACGACTCTCTTTTCTCTTCACCTTCGATCATCATACATATATGCAGTAGCAGCAAGCAGCAAACCACGCCAGATAGTCAAAAAATCCTTAAATACTCCATCATCATCTTCAGTTCAACGCAAGAAAGAGTCTATGTGTTTGTAATACGTTTGGCTATGCCTCCATGCCAGCAGCGTACATACAACCAGGAATGTGTGTAATACTTGGGATGTAAAGGATTCACAAACACCATCCCCTAGTACCATTTTATAGTGTACCAGTTGGTTGAAAAAAAAGAAACCGCTTTGCTGACTTGCCTGCTTTTGCTTCTGCTGCTCTGCTAAATTTTGGGTTTCTTCCGTTCTCACAACCATTATTTTGTTATTACTGCTTGTGCTCTCGCTGCTGATGCAGCTCTCTCAAGTTGAGATCGTCTTCATAGCCGTTTTTATACAAAAACCGAGTTTTTATCGTTCGTTTGAAAAAGTGTTATTATGTTGAGCATGTCAAAGAAAAAGGCTGTTTCCGTATAGCCAAATACACACTCACACACACACACACACACACACACACACACTCACACATCCCTATGGGAACAACGTGTTCCTTCTTGACTCCCGCTGCCAAAAATAAGCATTTTTTCTGAATGCCTATATAGGAGCATGACCTATCACTAGTATCACTTTTATTTATCAGATAAGAATGAGAAAGAAAAGATAAGCACCTAAAAACAACAGACTGAGTACACACAAAATAATCCTATTTGTCATCGAAATGTGTATTTTTCTGGTTTCCCCCTACGAAAATTGTTCCGTTCAACTTTTACACAACTAATAACATTTCCGTTATGTACTAGTTGGTATGTTTCTTATGAGCAGCCCATTTTCTGACTTCAAATGTGATTGTGTACACAAACGTTTTTATATCAAAGAAAAAGTTCATACGTGTCTTATGCAATATCGGGTGCGAAAATGAGAATTCAGTAATTGGCAATTGAGGAAACGTGTCAGTGTATGTTTTAGTCCAATTTATGCTCGTGTACGTATCGTGTATATGAGTGTGTAGCGAATCGCATAACCACAACAATACAGCATACCTTCTCTCCTATAAACGGACTTCCACTCACCATTTCTCGGTAATCAACCAATAATATTTGCCACGAGTTCTGGAGTAATAAGATAAAGAGAACATTTTTCTGTGACCGTTTTCTCTTGATTATGTAACAAATGAAATAAAGTTTCTCGAGTCCAAAGTGTGTCGAGAATCTGTGAAAATATAAACGATCGCAGATGTAGTGCATGTGGACTATGGACAACCCAGACCAAATTACACATTATAAATGTATGAATCGAGTTTGAAGGCAACTTTTTCGTTAATATCCTCTTCTCTGTCGCTGGACACTTTTCTTGCTTTTTATTACTTCATTAAGAGAAAGTACAAAAGACAAAGACACTTATGGACAGAAATTGTTGAAAGTGATTTTAAGTGCTTTTAGGTGTTTTCTCCATTTGCTTTGTATGCATCATTCAGAAGAAGTAAAAAGACGCTTTTGTATTTAGGTTTCTTCCGGGTTACGCATTTCATTCGAAGAATATTATTATTACTCTCTTCGCGGAACAGTTTGTTTTCCTTTAGGAAGATCTCGAACCGCTTGCGCTTTTCCTTGTGATTCAATATTGTCTCCTCTCTTTTTTCCCATCCCGTCGCGTAATATACCTAAACGAAAAGTTTACTTTGGGATATTGCACTACCATCGCCGTCACTTCTTCGAAAACTTACAGCCCGGCTTCAAGAAAGACAACAAAACTCTGCTGTCTACTGCTGCTGTTGCCAGACGTACAACCAGATGTACCCAGAGAGAGAAAGAGGGAAAAGAAGAAAACCCCAAAGCTGAGGCAATAAGAAAAAAGCCTGCGCTTGATCATTGATCAACAAAACTCTTTCATCTACACACACACAAAGCAAGAAACTTTTTCTTTACCAACTTACCTTACTTTTTAGTCAGGAAGTTTTTAATATGCGGTGAAGTGTTACATAATACTACTACCTAGGCAGTTTATATATTGCTGTTGTATACCCAACAACGCGCTACCAGCATTACATTTTTGTAAACGAAATTGATCGTCTTTCTTGTAATCATATCAAGCCAAGCTGCATGTGTATCGAAACATCAAAGCTACCCCTGTTGTTCGAGTATCAAATAGCTCACCACTATAAAACCGAGAACTTTCGTAAACCCTTTTTCTCTCACATCTCAGCAGCATGTTCTGATGCCATTTCGACCTCTGCTTAAATATATGCTATATAACTACCAGAACCGGAGAATGAGAAAAACTGCCTGCTGCTATACAAAGAAGAAAATTCATGGATGAACAGGTAAGAATTGAATGGATGAATGAACAATTTTTTCGAGATAGTTGCTGGAAAACTTCCAAAAAGATGCTCACTCTTTCACTTTTTTTGGTCGCATTATATTCTTTCATATCCTCCTCTCTTGCTTTGCCCAGTATCTTTCACTCTCCGTCTTGGTCGGGATAAATTGCTGGTAGTGGTGGCAGTGGTGGGTAATACTACTAAAAGGACTGTCGAGACGAAAGAATGTATACGGAAGGAATTATTACTCTAAGCGCGATGTGAATGCAAAGCTCGCTGTTTGCAGTTTCACGACCAAATATAGGAATTTGGAGGGTCTTTAGGAAGTAACGTATGACATGGAATGTGCGAGCATGATTTTTTTAGAAGGTTGTTATATGAATAAGTTGCTGTTGTCTGCTGTTTTTGCGAAGGGGAGGAAATCGTTGTGTAAAAAATGAGATGACGAGGTGTGTCTTATTGGTCTTGACAGGAACGGTAATTTAGAATGATCTGTGAGCTTAACAGTCTACTAGATGGTGAGAATGTGGGGAGGGTACATAAAATGTACGAGTTTTCTGTTAAGCTAAAATCAATAGATAGTTTTTACTTACGGCTAATAGGATAAGATATACTAGAAAAGGGTAGATGGTGAGAATGATAACCTCTGTGGCGGGCGGCCTATAATTCCATTTCCTCCAGTGTGTGATGTACAAAGTATTAGGCTCGGTTCGCTTTTAACAGATTGAATGGCGTGCTTCCAAAGACGGGGAGGGATTTAATACGCATTACTTTTAGGGCGTAGGACTAGCAGCACGTACTATAAACATAAACTTACGGACAATAAGTAATTTGTAATGTTTCTGGGTAATTAATTATTCCTTGGGGTAGTTATTACGATAGGAAAAGGGGCATCAGTTGACAGTTGAGTTGATAAGTGATATGAGATAACAGAGCATGTTGAGTTGTGCGTCTTTAGCATGTGGCTTCTTTGTTGTGTTGTGTGGGGTGAGGTAGTGGCGTTGTAATGGAATTGGCGTGCACGATTCACGGTACTTGTAGATAGGTGCATATGGATGCACATGGATTAAATTTATTAGCACCAAATTTACGACGACGCATTCAACTAGAAACTAAAAAAATTACTGATTTAATCAAGTATAGCATCTCGCAAATTATTTGGTATATCATGTTGCATGATTGCCGCAAATTGGATTGATGATTGTACCCTATTAAATAAGCCACATTTCTATTAACTGGCTCATTTGAGTCGATACTCGATATGTATTAAGAAACGAAATATCATTATTGTATTTGCAGTAAATATAAAGTGCGACAGCTTGTAGCATTTAGAGCTGGATAGGTATTTCATTTCAGAATGACTGATTTATCGCTGCGAAAATAATGTCATTTTAATATAAAAGATGGCTTGATCGGGATTATTCGTGATCATGTTTTACTGGCATCTGTGATGAGAATCATCTGGATGATTAGAAATAGAGAAAAGATGGGTAATTCTGAAATGATGCCGAGTCCCATTAAACAAAGCCATATGGCCTTTCAATTTAACGTAGGGACGAGGCCTATTGATTCAATTATGTGAGAATAAAAGTACGTCAAAATCGCACATAACAAATGGAATCAATCAGGACAACCATTTCTTCGTCCATCGATATTTTCTTTAACATTTACTTGAAAATCGTTAGTGTAATTGAAGGTCGATGTATCAGACATGATCTAATTAGAGAGTGAGAATTCGTCGTGATTTCGAAGTCACATACGATACAAGCTCTCATAAAAAAGTTGAAACTTTAGACGGAAAGAAAATATATGCTCATTCGTAGTGTTTTATTTTCGGGTGAATAAAATCATCTTACATCGTCTGTGCTATTACAATACCGAATATACAAATTTTGAGATTGAGCTTGAAAGCACAATAATTTCTCATACTCTACAAATTTCTGCTATGCTGCACTGCTTGGCATGGAAAGATTACTTTATAGTACCGGTAAATTGATTAGGTACATCAATGTGTTTAGACAAGATAAGTGGTAGATATGAGCTCAGCATTTTAGTACCGCTGCATACTAAAACACTTATTGCGTTGTTTTATTGCACTCAGGCTTGTTTCAAGTTTCAGGTTATATAGAATTTGATGGGTTTATTCGCGTAAAAAATCATTCCCCTGAAGATGGTCCAGTCCATTGTGAGAGGGGCTCGGTTGTACAGAGATTTGCAATTCGTGATGGGTTAATATTAAAATCTGGTACGGAGTAAGAAAGGATATGAAACTACCAATCGATTCTAAAAGTTTCACTTTGAGATTACTGTGATCCTTTGCTGGGATAGATTTATTGCATCATCTTCATCAATGCTAAACCACAAAAATTCAGAGTTGAACCTTTGCGTGATAGACTTATAAAAAAGGTAATTTATCGTCTGCTCTTCCTCACTCCATTTCTGAATAAAGGTACATGCATCAATGTTCAAGCGAATACAGTGTAATGAAGTAAAATCTTTACGTCGTCGTTGCATCCTTGATAGTCATAAAAAGTTTGGGTTTCTTGAAAAAAAATTCGGGCTCTGCAAGTTTTTTCGTCGTCTCCCTCTCAGCAGTCCATTATGGTTACATGCCTAAATTGTTGAAGATGCCAAAATGCAAATTCACTGCAGAAGTGAAGAACCGCCATTAGCAGCATTACCGAAATATCATCGTTTGTGAATCAACCAATTCTGCAGATGACTAGTAAAACTGGGAACGGGGAACTTGAAATAGCAAGTTATTACCAACCGAACAACCCTGCTTCGGTGAACCAACATTTTCTTTAAATGCTACGTATATGAATCATGGATGT
This sequence comes from Callyntrura sp. NNG-2020, assembly GCA_027744055.1. Taxonomy (NCBI): domain Eukaryota; kingdom Metazoa; phylum Arthropoda; class Collembola; order Entomobryomorpha; family Paronellidae; genus Callyntrura; species Callyntrura sp. NNG-2020. The sequence continues at coordinate 9,960 of JAHZNE010007312.1, read as the reverse complement.
GGCGATATGTCGAGGGCGAGGGAGTACAAAAAGTCATGACAGTCTAATGACTGACGCAGTCCTATAGCGTGTACCTTTCCGTGACCAATACCAAGTTCTTGGGTGCGCTCCTAGGTAGTAGGTAGACAAATAACACATCATCATCCTCAGCTTGAGCCATATTCACTCGGGGGAGTGACTGATGCAGACAAGTGTACACGCGGCGAAAAAAAATTGCTCTCCCATAAATAATAATCAAAATCTCAGTTCACTTTATTTAGCCTTTTCCAACAAAAAAAATAGAACCCAGCACCACAGCACACCGGTGTATAGGGTAGGGTAAAAGGCATTCCCCCATGTTCTCAAGGTTGGACTAGAGTAAATGTGATTGTAATTGCACCATTCCGCATCGTTGTTGGCCAAAAAGGATAACAATGTATCCTAATGCATAGGCACACATTAGAAACAGGAGTTGAGCTAATGTTTCAGAGAGTTATATATATGCATACAGGGAGACACGGGGAACAAAACACGCGGAATTGTTTTCTTTTTTGTTGCATTGAGCAAACAACAAAAGCAACGCTAACGCTACTACAACAAATTTTATCGAACTATTTGTGACTCCAACCAACCATATTTCATTGGATTGCTTTTGGCTGTAGAAAAAAGTTTCGCAAACCTTAACTGCCTACATGACAGGAGAGTTATATTAATAAATATATAGACTGTGTCACTGCTAATACAGCAACGAACTGCTTTTGAAGTATGGCAAGACTAAGACGCATTGGACCCTAGCCATTTTCATGCTTTTTCAGAGATGTACTCCACACATACCATGTTTTTGTTTCATGAAATGGTGTATTGCCGAGGTACAGAAATGCGCTTGGTAACACCACACAACCGTGTTAGTTGGCTGGTGCAAGTAAACTCGTGTCAGTAGGGAACATATTTTGGTGGTGGCAAGTTAGAAGTTATTTTCCCCTCTACGAAACTCAACTAACGCCCTTCCTTCCTCCGAAACCAGCATTTCTGATAGACATGCATGTGTACACTAAATTTCCGCGGATTTGATTCGGTGCTCAATGTAGGGCTGAACAACATGGGAAACTTGAGCGAAAAATCACAGGAGTCAGGTGTGGTGCTCCTATTTTCATCCAGTTGCTTACCAATAAGCATGACTATCCTTGTAATCGTTAAAATACAAATCCGTTGGAATGTAACGTAAGCATTCCCCACCATTTTTCAGTCTGTGTGACACGATTCTATGATGACAGCTTTTGCTTAGACATTTCTAAATAAAAGTATGTAGTATTTGTGTATCCTGTTTAGAGTGATCAAAGGTCCAACCTTACTTTTCGATTAGAATTTTAAATGAAAATATGTACGTAATATACAGATCTGCAACTGACAATTTGACAGAAAGTAGCAAAAGGAAGTAGTTGTTCAGTATAAGTAATCTTTCAGCTAGGTACAAGAATGACAAAACCGTACGACTTGAAAGGTATCTTAAAGGTAGACAGTTTGACAAGTTACCTTGAAGAAACTTAATTTCAGATATAATTACGGATATATTTTCCCTGAAATATTACGTTTCATAAAAATGAACGAATTTACTTTGTAGCTTTGATGTCCTGTTCCTAAAATAGTTGATAGTCATTAAAACTTATAGAGGAAGTATAGTTTATGTTTTTATTCTTACTTTTGCTCTCCTTTTCATTTCACGTGCTTTCACTCTGCTCATTTGTAAATTACATGTATGGAATTTTATCTCTGAAATCTAAAACGCGGAACTTCATGTAACGATATCCCAAGTTTCACGTGTTTGTTTTGGGTTATTTCTTTTTTCTCCGAAACTATCTCTAGTTTCGAAAAGGTACATTAAAAGTATTCTTAGACTTTTTCTGTTTTCCTTTTCAAGAGAATGTTTTTGTCACTTTTTCACATGCCTAGCCCATTACCGGAGGTTAAGCATGCTTACGGTTGACTGAACCGTGGCTGTAGGTATTGTAGCTAATAGGTAGCTTACACATTTCAGCAGAAAACTAGGCTATTTTTATGAAAGCTACATAACAGCAACAAAATGAATGAGGATTGGTGGAAGGAGATGATGTTTGATGTGTTGTTACCTTTTAGCTGTTCGTTAAGTTTACACCACTTTCTGTTTTTTACTGACTGACTTATTTCATCCTCCTGGTTGAGTAATCGCGACGTACGTGATGCATCATAGGCTTTATATATAGACTCTTATTCTGACAAACTAATAACACCCTGTATGTTTGCGGGAAAATGTCGGATTTAGCAGAGAATTATAAAATGTGCATTTCCCTTCCGTCATTTTCTCTTTGCGTCGTAGGCTTCCATGTTTCTGGTTTGTGCTTTCCTATATGGCTTTCGGCATACTTTCTGAATCGCTAGATACTTGACTGACTAAACTCAAAGCATGATCGTTATTATTATCCAAGCAGTACCTCGTATACAAACTTTCTATCCACGCGAGCAGTCTTCTGCGGTAGTGAATTGAAGAACATATATAAAATACAATATAGCACGCATGTAAGGAGGATGACGATGACGGTATGTAAGAATTCACGTTCTATTTTACAAGTATCTCTTCAGATAAAAAAAAGTGCTCCTATCGTGTTCTTTATTTGGATTTTACAACAGATTGTTTTCAATGAAATTCTGCTAGCTCATTTCCTTCCTCCTCCTGTTTCTCCTATAGAAACTTTTCTGTATGACTTCGTTTATTTTTGTGGGAGCCATGAGCCACTTTTCATTGCCACGTACAAGCGGCGGTGTGGTGGTGTACAAGTAAATTTTTCGCGGAACATATTTGACCGTATGGTTACTAGTTTCACTGAAAGAAATTAACTACAATGTTGGACGTATGGCTGAGAAATAAGTAAAGGATTTTCGCAGAAAAAAATCATGCTTATTTTATAACATTCTTTGTTTGCATTGTAGGTATTCTATTATGCAAATCACATAAATAAAAAAATACATAAAAAATACAAATAGGTAAAACGGATTAATTTTCTGATTTAAAAATGTCTTATTCTCTCTCAAAAATGTTCATTTTCTGTCGTGCTGATGATTCTCCCTGTGTTGGGATGATTTTAATGCATGAATGCATGCACAACATAAACTTGCGACGTGAAAAAACTTTTGTAGAGAAGACAAAATTACAGAGACAAGGATGGATTTTCAAAATTACTTGGCTAAAAATTACAAAGTTTGACTCCCTTTAATGATAAGATTTGAACAATATCCTTGAGCAGTTTGTGGGCATGTACATACATGCGAAAGTTACCTAAGTTTATTATACGTACGTTTTTAGGCTTATAAGCTAAAACTTGATGATATATTGGATATGTAAAAAGTTTGGGTGTCGTTAGTTGGTTAGTTTGAGTTGACTCTTGGCTTTACTTAAAAAGCACGCTTCTTCAAAACTGTTTTTACAACCCACTACAAGTAAGTTTGTTTGTGAAAGCAGGGGTTTAGAATTGAGGGGCATAAAGTCAAATTTGAAGATGACAAGGAAGAGTAAATTCTGTAAATGAAAAATCCTCCTTGTGTCATAATTAAGCACAATAGTTTATTTTGTTCTGCCACGCAATGTTGTGGTTGTGTTGGGCTTTAGGCTGTTGTACACGTACGGTACATGTGTGCCTCAACTTTCAAATCCAGTTACTCATTCCCGTCGTGGTGGATCATCGCTTATAATAGCGCACACAATTCAGACTTTTGCTGAAAATCTGTAAAAATAAATTAGCCACGTTGAAAACGTCGGATTTCTGCAGCTCTTCCAAATAGGTAGACAGATTCAGTTTTGTTGGTAGGTGGAAGCATGCAGTCGTGGTGGCATAACCTTTCCTTTTTATTTGTGTGCCGCCAGTAGTGCAATATTTTTGTGCTTCTGTCTATATATACACGTGCTATGATTATGCACCAGTTGGTAATTTCGAGTAGAGGAAGTTGACATTCAAAAATGTCATGATAGTCATGCATATTTAGGCAGGGTTTCCCTAAAGCATAAAAGTAGATATGACACACATATGCATGCAGTGAGTAGTTTAGTTTCTAAAAAAATCGTGAACAATCTTTTTCTTTCTTTCGAGTTTTCTTGCTGACATTATTGAACAACACGATTCTTGCTGGGATAATATCATTGCCTCTTTAATTTGCTCACATTTTATCGTAATAATCACTAACCATTTGAGCACATGTGTTTCGTGTTGTTGGCAAAGTCCAGATACCAGGTGCAAAATCCAAAGGATTTTGAAAATTGTGGTCTGAGGTTTTCGGTACTCGGCTTCTTACAAGTTTTTTCCCGACAATTTTTATTGCAATTCTGCTGGAATTCCGTGTTACTACTTTGTAAACACATACCTCTGATCTATGTTGGTGCAATACTGGAAATACATAAATGTAAGCATTTATCTTTAAGTTTTACTCTCACGTTCCCTTTTCCACTTTCATGCATTCATTCGGCAAAGCCGGCAGCCTTGCTATTCGCCATCGCTCTGCATTGTTTGGTTTCGTGTCTGGGGTATAATTTTGCTTCATTAGAGACGACGCATTCATGCTGAAAAAGGTGCTGCTCTTGTAGTGCAGACACCGCCGCACCACACTTAACGTTGAAGTAAAATATACTCCACATCCGTATGTACGTCGTACCACAATTGAAGCTTTATCGTTCTACAAAGGTTCTACATTTTAGGAAATTGCTGCAAAAAATGAAAATTTGTTTTTTCGACATTGGCATTGACGTCGTGGTATTTCTCCTTTTTGCTCTCTGTGGTTTGCGTGTGTATTTAATGTACACGAGTTACATACAAGATTACGAGATACCTAGTTCACAATTATTATCAAACACAAAAAACAACGTGGAAAACTAGCTACATCATGTATAAAAAGGAAGGGGATTGATCATGTGATATTACATCATCTTGACCGTGATGCCATTTTTTTATTGCTACTGTGTTTATACAGCAGTAGCTCCAACACTACCGCTTATCATCCGTGAGTTAGTATTTATGAATTCCGTTGGAACTACAATAGTAATAATAAGCGCATACTTTGTATTTGCGATATTTCAATACTGCAAGCAAACTGCAATTCAAGATGTGGGGAGTTTATATCCTCCACAAAACTCTTCAGTGAACTTGAATTTGACAAAGAAAATTTTTCCTTTCTAATAACCAGTTTTTGCTTTTGCGATCTTCGCTTTTTTATTACTTTTATATCATTTTCGTGTGTGGAAATTAAATTCACGAAGAAAAAAACCATTTCTCTTTGATTTCTGAATACGTTGACTAGACACATTTTACCTGTGATATTTTTGTCAGATAAACTAGCAATAAGCTCGTATACGTTAAATACAATATGTATTTCAGTGTACATTTTAGCAGACAGGCAGAGAGACAGACACAAGTCTACCGGCTACCATCCAGAAGTCGTTGAATTTTTAAGTAGCAGCTTGAATACCCGATGGCAATGAAAACTGCAAAACTACTAAAAGCAAAACGCAAAAAATGTTGTTTGCATGAAAAGGTCTGTGTGAATTGAAAAAGGAAGTTTGAGAAGGGTGAAGGCTATGCACAAACAACCTGTTGGACACTATGTATCGTACTCGGTATATTTCAACAATGTATATATTGTTGTGTGGAGAGTTGAGACACACTTTATTAGGTTGTTAAACTTGAAAACCACCATTTTTTGAGTTATTGCTGGAGAAAATTACGCTGTTGTTTGCCTTGTAGTGAGCTATATTTAAGCTACAGCATTGTTTGTATGACTTGTTATGATTGTGATACTTGATTGTTTGCATGCAAATGTGTTTACTGGAATACATCTATTCACAGTGTTGAGTTGAGTTGTTTTGAGTTTGTATGTGGGTTTTTGCCATATTGTAATGAACTATGTACAGTGACGATGACTTTGATGACCTCAAGCCTGTCTTTTGGCTGAATTGGAGACGGTCAACAGTCGGAAGGTGGAGTTGTTCATGTTCATAGGTATTCAAGATAAAAGTTGGGAAAGACAGAAAAACACTATTTATCACTCGCTAACCGTCATCAGCCATCCTAATGCATTTTCCGTATCCCATTTACTATTTACCCTACCGCTCTGCGTGCGGAGTGCTTATGGTTTGTAGTCTATACCAATCATGATAAGACGTGCTGATGAATGAGTTATCCTCAAAATTATAGTACACTACGCTCTACCTAGCCTATAACGAAGTAGTAATAGTAAAATTGGAAACAGCAAAAAAATCCAGCAAACGATTAACTGTTCGTTGAGTCTGTGGAGACCGTCGTACATTTTCAGTTCAATGGAAAAGTTAATGAGCTCTCATATTAGATATCCAAAATAAATTATCGCCTGTTCGGCTTCAGCGAGCTATCTCCATTTTTACATAATTCATCGTTCGTGCAACTTTATTTTTCCGAGGCTGATGTTTTTGCATAAATGAAATAATATTTTTCTGTCGATACTTTTCTTCTAAAATGATTCCTTATAGTGTAAGCACCTATCCATATATTACTATTACTCTCTGTTTAGTTGTTTGTAACGGTACGGTTGTTTGTGTAAAATATAAAATAGTGAGGATGATAATGGTCGACAACAACGATACCATTATTTCCAAATAGCTTATTTAGTGCTTACATACATAACTTCCGCTGAACTTTGAGTAGCAGTGAACACAGTGGAGAGTGAACAAGCAAACATGAGCAAAAATTTCCTCACAAACACAAACCTTCAGCTACCACCATTACAGAAGTTGTAGAGCAGAACATAACAATCACAAACGCAGTCAAATTCAATGCCACTGTCAAAAATGGGCACATAATGTAATATGAATCTTATTGTTATGCGATAAAACGAACTTATTAGTTTTGGTGTTGGGCTGGGGGAATACTTAGAAATTACACACCAAATAAAGTGTTATGAATAGTCATTATTCTCTATATCTTGTATTTTAAATGAACAAAATATGATGTACAGACTTCGTTACGTTATTATCGTGCAATGTAATTTTAGTAGTTTGGGAAATTATGCGAAAACATACGTATTGCGTGGGAAAGAATTCTCATTGCTACACTACTACAGACAGACGTTGCTCACTACGGAACAAAATAAAACGAATTCACTTGGATTCGTTAGCCCTACTTGTAGAGGCAGGCAGCCATAGGTAAATGGTAGAAGATAGCCTGAGAATCTTTTAAAATAAAACCAGATTTTCCTGATATGCAATCATAGTCAAAATTATTTTTTTAAGACGCAGGTGAAAGGGCAACTTTTTTATTATAAAATAATATACATTTGTAATATAAACCTTGAAATTGACATTCAATTCATAGAAGCTTACGTGTCATATATACCTACCTACACAGAAGCCGACATAACGAATTATTTTTTGTTGTCGTCGTGTGTGATTCCTTTTAACGCTGCGCTGCTCTACATAATTGCTTATTCTGCTCCTGTCCACGGTAGACTAGCAGAAAATGACCTTTATAAATCATAGGTTTGTGAGTTTCTTTCCCGATTCTTATTTTTAAAACCTTGCTTGCTCTCCAGTTTTGCGAATTGTTTGCATTTGCATGTGACACCAGTCAATATCTCAGAATATGTTTATTCTCGGGTTGCTTGCGGTTTGTAGGCACTACAACTAAGGTTCTTTTAACGTTGGTGGCAAAAATTGCGGTTGGCAGCATATAAAATAGCAGCTAATTAATTATATCAAAAACAAAGCTTCGTAGTATTTGTTTGTTGATACGTCAAAACATTTGCTGCAGTTTAACTCTGACACAAACTAACGAGGAAAAGATCAAGGTGGTTTAATCAGACAATTACACACTATTGAGATTGAGATTAACGAATTCTTTTCGTTAGAGTTCAATATAAGTGTAATTTGTCTCCATGGCCTTGGAAAAGATTGTATTGTGTGGATGATGTAGGTACATTAATTAAACAAGCTGCACTACATTCGGCTCCATGCAGCACTTGTAATAGAATACGACTTATCTCTGTAGTCATTAGATATTCGTTAACTCCATTACTCCATCACTCTCTATGTTACCACACTAAAAATGGCGAGCGACGCATCCAATGCATGACTCACCCTCAGCCACCGTTGCTGCACATGTTTGTGTAGGAAAGCAGAACATCATTTCCCTTTGTAACATGAAACCAAAACCACGCGGTATCCTGGAACAGAAAATATAACGAGAGCGACAATAATACAAAAATAAAAATATCAAAGCAAAACAAGTCCTCAAAACCACTTGTTTAAAAGTGAGCTGCAAAAGTGTCTTTCTGTGTTGTGCAACATAGTCTACCTAAATTTAACGACACTGGCATTTATCCAAAAGATTTTAGTTACCTACTTAAACGACATATTAGTAATTATAATTAATTACCTTTGAACTGCTAAATTCTGATTGACTTACTCGTAGTGATCCAAATGTGCGAGGATTGAGGAAGAATATTAGTAAAAGTATTTAGCTCATCGCATCTTCATTTGTCGCTACATTTACACTACTAATTATACTCATTCATCAGCACATTTTATATAGTCTAGGTAAGTGGAGGTAGTTTTGCATTCAGCACGTTACGAAACAGGGAGAAGTAGGAGGAGTAAATCCTATCCCGTAATGTTTTGTATATATATTAACCCTGCTGTCCTTTATTAAGTTATCTATTCAATAGAATCCAAAGAGGGTTAAGGGGAGCCCCCAGGTTCCACATTTTATTTTCATTAGTATATTGGATACATAGACAGATGCAAGCATATATTGTTCCTTGCTATTTGTTAATTAATGCACCGGATTACCATATCATAATTCTTTTCTAACATATAAACATGTACTGGTTTTAGTACCAAAATACGACTTCCCTACTTTTACTACTACGAACGGTGATGCGTCACCGTCGCCAGTGTTCCTATTTAGAAGACATACCCGAAAAAAAAGCTCAGAGCAATGTAATACTTGGAACGTAAACGTAACTATTTTGAAATTATGAGAGTTGTATAGTGTTTGTTATTGCCTATTGCACTCCATTAAGGGTTGACTGTTAGTAATTTCATTACTCCACTAAACTGGTAGGTAATTATATAGTTTGTGAAGAGATGACAAACAATACCTTGTTGAAACCTCCTTAATGTCGTTGTAGAGAAGTCCACCGTCCGACAACAAATTAAGTTCACTTGTGAAAACAAAAAGTGTAGCCTTTTAATAATTATGTATGATCTTTTTTGGTCTGGTCTTTGTGATCTTTACGTGTTCATGAAGCAAAAGCAGGGTTTGTTTTTTGTTTACTCATGGAATGGGCCAGCAGCAGCAGCAGGAGTAGAGCAGAGCTTTTTAATTGATTCAAAAAATTGCAGCAACAACAAAAACGCCGCGCGTTGTTGACATTAATTTATTATATCAAAGACAATAATGCTCATTTCATTTAAGCACACATCAACTTGGTGAGCCGCAAAAGAGGATGACAGATTAATTAGACTTATTTGTTACTTGTGTGTGTTTTCTGAGTATAAAAAAAGAAAATCAACCGCAGTACATGTGGTAGAGCAGAGTGGTCGACAGCAGAAATTTCGCGAGAGGCGTTCTGTTTCTCTTGTGAGATTTGGTGTGTGGGTGCATTGCAGAAACGAAACGGGATAACTATATATGCGCCAGCGGATTTAGGGCAGTTGGTTTTCCTTTTTTAGCTACACAACATACAACACTCTGCGTGTATCAGTCCGAAAGAGTCTGACTGCATATAGTCGGTTTACAAGTGAGTGAACTCAATAAACCTCCTTCGGGAAATAATTAAATTATGCATGCTCCCCGTAACATATACACATTTATATCGTACTCAAACGAATTATCTTGACGTCCCGACCGTTGGAAACCTAAACAAACTTTCTGGTAGTTGTAGATTACCACCCCGGTCAAAATAACGGACGCTATAGATAAACAATACAGA
>JAHZNE010007311.1:0-39576 GCA_027744055.1 Callyntrura sp. NNG-2020 | reverse complement strand
ATCTATTCCCTCAGTTGGGATAGATAACAGACTCTGCCCAGACCTAAGGTAGCCAAGATAGATAGCTTAGCCCCTCGGCTGGATGGGCCGGGACCTCGAGCATCATAGTACACCTATTTATCAGAGTATATGTTATATCCTAGTGTAATTCAATAACCACATCAGCGTCATGTCTAGGCCTTACAGCAACGTAAACTTTGACCAATTCTCTACTGAATAATAGGTTAATGATGCACACTATAAACGGTGGGTATTATGGCCACAGTTAAAGCAAATTTAACTTAACATCCACAACAAACATTTACGTTTACCGTCATAAACTACAAAAACTAGCACAATGAAATGTTGTGAAAGCAGCCATAAAATAGTCCCAATGCCTCCCAGCCACAGCGCTGATATTAATGAAATATAAAAAATGTTCGTCATTATTTTCTGTCAAGAATTCTTTTTAATTTGATGTTAACGGCTCCATTTATGACATCTTAAGAGGACCAGACACAGATAGTGTTTTTACGAAACTCTAGATTACAGACTACAGCAGGAAAGGAATATTCTCTGAATTAAGCGAGTTTAAGACTTTCTATCTGAGCAAGTCTACTCATCACGCCATTTTCTGCAAACGGGAACTCCACTGTGGTGCATGTTGGTTCTACTATTACTCTGCCTTTTTCGTCGCGGGAGATCTCTAATTCCAACTTTCTCTTACGGTTCTCTCTCTCCCCCTTTCACATTTGCTTAGGTAGTAGTACTATTTTCACGAAATAAAAACCCACTAAATGATGTCTATATCCTGTAGTTTCATCCCACTACTACCAACTACCGCTGCTTTAATAATGGTGGCGTGTGTTCTGGAAAAAAATGACGAGGAAAGGAAAGCCTGGTTACTTTGAAGTTGGTTGTGTGCCTTTTTTCTTTCTGTCAAGGTTTCGGCATTTATTTATTTGAACCCACAGAGCTCCATAAAAGCCGGTTACTATACTGTCGGCTTGTGTTGTTGTGTTCGACATGCTTGTATATTTACACCAATATCATACGAAAACGAAAATATACGCTTTCCCTGCTCTTCGCATAATGTTCCCTGAGGCACTCCTTAAAAAAGAAACCTTGTTGTGAATCTTTTCCCTACTTCACTTTATATTATACTACAACAGGGCAATTTCGAGCATCCTTAAAATAAGTAGTACATCCTTGTATCATCAACATCCCATTTTTGCTAATTTCATTCTGAATGTGCGACGCACAAGCATTTAAAAATGGGGGGTATGATAAATACTCTCCACACAAGTAAGTATAGATATTTAATACCTGAACCTTTCCTTGTTAATAAATCTTTGTTAGTTTCCTTTCCTGACTCATTATACTGCAATATTCCAGTAAATTTAGGAGTTATACCCTTTCTCCACTTTTATTAACCCTCCCATTGTATTGGTAACGATGTAGTAACGATCGTTACCTACGTCTATTATTAGCGTGGTACTGCCTGCTGATTTATGCATTTATATTACTGGTCGTTTCACTTGTACCGCAGTACTACATGGGGGAGTCCAACGTATAAGTAGGTCTGTAATTTTTCCGTTTGAAAAATTTCAAGTGTTCTTTATATTTTCTGTTACATTAAACGCATGTTGAAATCCGACCTTTTGTATTTTCTATTGTAATGGTTTAGGTTTATTTTTTCGAGTTTATGTATGTACAGGAAGAGCAAAGGATGTACTTACGTAATGTAACATAGAGTAAGTAGTAAAATGATACTTCCATTCGCATTTAGTGCGGTAATTACTCAGTATGAGATAAGCTGCTGTTGAAAGATTTTTGAATATATCCACCTTTATAATTATTATAAACTACTATATTGTTAACTGTCAGATAATAAAGAATTGCGTGGAATACTAACCAAGTGGAATTTTAAGCGGTTGGTAATGTATTTATATTTTATGTGAAAATATGTATGCACATCTTCTCTTCTTTATTTTCTTTCACAAGAATCTAGTTCAAATTTAGACTAATTAGCATTTTGCATATTTTATTTCGATTCTCCTTACTTAACCCTTATGTTTCATTGCAGTTCTTATGTCTATTTCCATTTCTTCTGTTCTTTGGATTGCGAAACAGGGAACTTGTGGGAACTGATTTCAGCTGCGACGGACGTGATTCCAATGAGAAATAACTTGAACAATGGCTCATCACAACATGTAGTTCAGTGGCGCGGTAGCGGTTCTTCCTCTCAACCTCATCCACAAATGACGGTGGAAACCAGGCTTCAGAAGTTGGAGCATCATTTCAATTCGCTGAAAATTTACGACGAAGACTGTCGTCAGCGTTTACTGTGTGAGATCGCCGAATCCCCAGCAAAATTCGCGCCTCTTACCAGTGCATTTCTGGATGAAACAAGGTTTTTGATTTATTGCTATCTAGGTTTATATCTGCGCTATTAGCTAATTTAATATGATAAATCATTAAAACTGACGGAATGCAGAGTCGGAAGTAGTGGTTTGGTTTTTGAGCACACAACAACAGAAAAGAAAAGTTAGCAAGGATTGAATAAAATTATAAATGGCAACAGCATACAATACATTTTATTTATTTGCTTATCGATTTTCCCTATCTTAAATATAATATATATCCAACTCGCTAGATGCTACGATGTACATAAGTTATATCATTTCATTGTTAGTTTAAATTGAAGTACCACTCAAAAGATGAAACTGTTTCGTTTGTGCGGAAATTACAATATCGCTCCTACACGCGAAACGTATTTGTTCAACACTATTTGATAATTTCACGATTTGGAAATTTCCACGTTGCCCATAATACAGTCATCTAAATTGCACATCAACCCTACCAGCAGGCATACAGTTAATTTACGAAATTTCTAAAATCCCTTTCTAACAGAGTCGTCTTGTCATGAAATTGGAAAACTGTATCACGTATTCAAAAAGGCGTTTTGTGTGTTAGATAACGTAATAATCGGCAGATGTGTACAAAATTATCAATACGTCAATTCTTTCCGCCGCGCCATGTACATGATATATTGAATATCATTGAAAGTATGTCGTAGATTAGATGTTCCTTTGTTGTCGGTCTTTAGGTATATATTCATAGATCATAGAAAGCTGTATAAAACACCCGTAAAAGTTTTATGACTGCAATTTTTCCTTTTTATGATTTCTTGGCATTATGTATATAAGCATTAAGCATTGTACCAATTCGAAAATAAAACAGAAAATTGTGCAAACGCGTCTATAAAAAGACTTTTCTCGCTTTCACAGATTTATTACTTTGCATATTACTATCTAGTATGATAAAAGGCAGTATTAAATAATAAATAATGTCATCCAGTCACTTATTGTTAGTTACATATTACATATGTATCGTATGGCAGTAACAAAATCCATCTGTTAGATAATTCAAAACATGTAGGTCAATTACAAGTATGTTGTGTGTGTATATACTGCCAACTGCATACAGTTTTGCAATGTTCCGAGAGGAAGCATTTTCTCTTATATTTCTTTCTTTTCTTGTCGTTTGCAGTTTCAATGGAGATGAAAAATCACTCGCCTCCAAGCTTTTGGAAACAAATGACGGAGCCAGATTACTAACCTATATTGAGGCAACTCAACGGGGAACTTCCAGGTTTTTAAATATATAAAACTATTTTTAAAAACAGAAATATGGTCATATTTCACGTGATGATTTATATATATTTTTAGCTGGTTTGATTTTATTATTCTTCAAAATATATTGTTGGTGTAGCGTCAACTTGCGTTATTCATGTTGCTAATGGAGAAATATTAGACATTAAAACCAAACCAGTAAAGAGATGCGGTTAGTTTTTCTGGGTACAATTTTAAAACATGGACAATATTTTGCCTACGTAGGTAGGTTGGTTGGTTGGTTCGTAACAACCGTGGAGTGAACATGCAAATATATTCAAGTTGCTTTTTGAACAAAAAACCTAATCAACCAACTTCGAGCTTTGTTGCTGTACGACTCTGTACTCTGTATTAACACTAAACTTGGCCATATACTTTTATGCTTTAATAGCGCATCTTGTGAAAACATTTGTCTTACTGTACTTCTGCAGTTTTAGTGTAAGGTATTTCTTTCATTTGGTAACTTAGGAAACAGAAGTTAACACTATATCAATGCGCAATAAGATCTGCAGAAAAGTGAAATCAAATAGAGGATGGGTTAAACTTAGCAATTGTCCTATATAGATACGATACTTTGAAAAGGCTTAGACCACTTTAAAATTGGACTTTGAATTTAAACGTAAAATTATGTATTCTCAAATATTTACCCTAGATGTCATGTAAATCTAAAATATTTTATGTAAATAGAAGTTACATAAAATAATACAATACCTTCGTAAGACATAATATGGGTAGCTAAAACATTGGATCGGCTAAAATGACTATTGACAAATTCCCTACTTTGACGGTTCTCTATCGGTTTTAAGTCATGTTGCTAAAATCTGCATACTGTACAAGATGAAAAAGCGTGCCTTCGTATGCGACAATCAAGAAACGTTGTTGTTAATATGCAAATCAATGGCTATCGTTGGTCGTTATCACGGGCGTTATCTGCGTTGTAACGTAGTCAGCAATACTGTTTGGACATGATTATTAATACTCATTGTCAGTCAGAAGTTGGGTTGTCAAGGTTATGCTGTTTCGTTCTTCTGATGTATTACATGTACACTCCTCATATTGTTATTACGTATATTGTAATTTCATCGTAATTAAATTCTTTCGTTCGCATGGAGTAAAAACCTTTTTAGTCGCCATATGGTCCTATTCTGCAATTATAATTGTCACACATACAGATTACGTTTATGTTGCCATCGATGCACGGCATTCTATTTTCGAAACCGTGCATGAGTAAAAAAAGCGGTAGTCAACCAATGAACTTATATAGTCACTACATAAAACATCAGAGTGGATGATTTGGCAGTTGCGATTCTGCCCCTAGAACCAGCTTGGCAGGATTTCCTTTTGGGTTTATGTTGAAGAAAAGTTTCCAGGGTGGTTGTGGTTTACAAACTGATGTTGTTCCGTAACCATATCCACTTCACCTTGTTTGTTATTTGTATGAACTCAAAAGCGAAATATTCGTAATTACTAATTACAAAAGCAGCAATGCATATACGAATGACACGACCTCGATATTTACAAAAGCACTTCAATCATTGTTTCCATTCAATTACAAATGCTGGTATTATCTAACTGACAATGTTTTCCTACTTTTTATCTCTAGTCAAGGCTGTGAAATTTGGACTTACCGTTGTCCTCGTGCTGCGGCTGCAATGATCGACTTCAAATCCCTACTTGTCTGGAGAGAGGTATCCAAATGGCTGACAGTCAAATTCGTTGCCAATAAGCATCAGTTGTGATTTGTAAGGTTGGTTGGAATAAACAGGAACGGAAAATTAACAAACTAATAATTAACAAAGATGAGTTGTATGTCAATGACGATGTTTTATACAAAATTGCTACTTATTATTACCAATTTTAAGTCACCCAATTCTGTATATGCTTTTCAATGATTTCATTTATATTCGATCAAAATGACTGTAATCCACGTGCCACTGTAACATTTGCTCCAATTCGTTTGTAAACAAGACACCAACGGATTTTTTGATTAAAGATCTTTTGTGAAGTTCGGAATTATTTACTTCTTCATTGAAATCGTAATGGGGTCATGGTTTTTAGCAGATAAGTACCATAATGAGAACGGCATATGGTAAAACTTATAGTCTACTTGTACTTGAACAACATCAACAGGAACTAACTAGGTATTAAATAATAATAAGGCAGAAGAAACAGAAAATATACCAACTAAATTAAATGCATAAGTAAAAGAGGATTTTTGGTTAATAGTGAGTTTTCTAACAAAAGCAAGACTCATTACCCCGGTTCATTTTGTTTGAAGTGGTGTTTTCTTTTCAACGGGCTACAGTTTCAAAGCCAGGAGCACTTTTCAATTAATACTAAATGATAAGCTGTATGAATTTCTCCGTTATGATGACAGGAACATTTTATTATGAAATACACTGTCTGGCTCTTTAATGTTGTTCGTAGACCATAAAGGGTAAAAGTTCGGGAATCAATTTTCCTTCTGAAATATTTCAGTGTTCCATAATTATGCAGTACGGTGAAATTTGAACAGAAATAATGTCACATCCCTTAACCTGATAACAAATATGAAAGAAATTGTTCGTTTCTGTGTTCTACTCCTACATTTCTCGTATATATTATTATTTTTTACTAAACTCGTAAGTCAAATTTCCAGCAAATCATTAGTAGTAAGTAACAGGTAATTCCTATTTTTAGAAAAGTATGACTAACGACTCGTTTAATAATATAAAAGTACATCACGAACATCAATCAACTTCTAATACACATAAGGTATATGATGCATATGAGTATAACTGTTTTTTAAAGCTCTATTCATTCAATACCTAACTATCGGTTAATGCCAATTGCTGTAGAGTTCATAAACGAACCTGATTAATTACTACTTGCTGTACTGGGTTTCTCGGGAACAGATGTCATGTTTTTCTGACTGCGTAAGCTTTCGGAGAAAATTCCTCATTATATAAATCAATGAGAACTGAAGAGGCGTGGTGGGAGCAGCCAATAAAGCGGTATATGTGCGTGGCCTGGCCTGGCCGCCAACAATGAAGTCGAAGTAGTATATTACTGTTTCACATTTGGATGAATAATTTAATTACAGAGAATGCAAGCTATCTTCCTTTGAAGATATGATCAATGAACCTTTATTTATGAAATGAGCAGACAGAAATGCCACCACACATTTCTTTGAACTTAAACCTATGTCCCAGAGTCTGCGACTCACTGCTGAAGGGAAAGGACACCGAATTCTTCTCAAGTGAGAAGATACCCGTTTTCATGACTATACAGAACAGAGAAGAGAAATCTTATTAGCAAACAACAGGAGTAATCCCATCCAAGTTAATCTGACAATTTATGCAATTATGCTAATATGCATATCTATGAATGGAAGATGGCATGAGAGACTAGAATTTAGTTATGCTGTCGTTATTTGGAGAAAAGTAATATTATGTTCTGTAAAAGATCGTATTTTTGACAAGCTTTAATTTATAAATATTTATTAAACATCAATGAGATTTTGTTTTTGTAGTTACATAATGTGCTATTTACAAGCTACGATAAAAAGGAGACAATACATAATTTCCAATAAAATAGTCTAAAGAAATTATCAAACTCATTAAAATTTGACTATTACACTAAACATCATTGCAACTTAAGAAAATATGATTAGATAAAAAAAATTGCAAGTACGTACAATAATATATTTATCGGTATTTGAGTAATACACTACTTTCATTTATCGCATATACCATACATTTTACATTACTAGTTTGTTCACTACTTCAGCTGTTACTAATTTACATTTAATCACGTTTGCCAACTAATCTTCCAGCACAACGTAACAACATATATCTAATAATAACAACGCACTACCTTGACTGAAATGTTAATGTATTCATAAATATACCTTGCTACATCTACGTTTTATACAATTAGGTCGATGTCAACACACCTAGCATCGAATCAAATCTTTATTTCGTGGTTCTAAGTTTTCAAAGTATGAAACCTGTAAAACATGTTCTTCTGAGCTGTAACGTCTTTCCGCTCTTGACCGTCTTTCTTTTTTATTCATTAAAAATAAAAGCCATCATTCCAACCACGATCTAATAAAATATAATAGTAATATGTACTATCCACTGTGTTCTACTCTACACATTAGTAATTAATTACGTTTACTTCAATTACATCCAATTGCTTCTTCGAGCTGCTTTGCTTGGAATAAACCAGTCAATCATCAAAGTTACGAATCATTACATGTTCTAGATTCTAGAGTATAACAGATTAAGTTTTACAATGTTCTGTAGTAATCACTGACGGTCAGTGTTACAATCAATAGTTAAATAAAATAACCATCTTCTTAACCTTACTTACTTATCTATTATAGTTATAGTATCTAATATAGTTATCTCATACATGATTAATTCACTTCGCGCCAAAAATATCCTTCTATTCCTCCGTACATGAAATCCGAAGATGACATGTCACCCAGTACACCCGTACTATCCACAGTCAATAATACCATAAACCACAGTTTTCCTTAAATAGTCGTAACTTCTAAGTTATCCATGGGACCAATTTCGTGTCGACGTGAGTAATTAATAGGTAGCTTAAGTTGTACAGAATGACTGAACTCGTTTTCATGTTTACACCCCCAGTCAAAAACAAATCAAGGGGTTAGGACGCCAATTCTCGCGACTTGTACTGACCATTATAATCAGTACCCTTTAATGACATGAATAGAGATGCTCAATGTTAATGACTTATTACCCTATTTGCTTAAAACTTTCTATCAGTTGTACATGAAATATATATATAGATACGCAAGATAATATCATGTTGTACCTTCATCATCTTTCGAACGATTTAATCAAGTATTTAAGTATCACAAAACGTATACTCCTGTTTTGAATATTTTTGTATATTTTGCTTTTTATTTTATTTTTTATAGATATTTTTTTGGAAAACTGTACCATGAGAAAGTAACTACGCAAAAATTAGGTACGTTGTCAAGGATAGAGTTCAAGGAGTAACAGATAACTATAAGAAGTAATCATACAGAAAGCTACTTCTAATTGAAACTTTGCAAGTTTAAAGTAACATTGCACCCAAATTAGTCCCACATTGGTCACATATTTTGTAAACGTCATCCTCACACACACAGTCCGTATTTATGTATCGCCTACATATAAATACATCGTTATTGTTACATAAATAAAACATGTACAAACTTTTACCCCACAACTTAACTCACATTGCAAACAAATCGTTTAAATACTCGTGCTTGGGTACTTGGTAGTAGTAATCGTTACTGTTTAGCTACGCTACGACGTTGTAAAGATGTAAGAACCATTTATCTTAATCACCTGTCCCCAGACAAAGTGCTGGGAGAATAGTCCCTTAGAATATTCCGCTGTTGCTGTCCATCAACCCGACGATATCGCCCCTGATAACGAACCCTGAACTTTCTAGCACATTTCCTTCATACTTTTGTAAGTCTCCGTAAAAAATTACGAAGCCTTTTGCTTTTACCATCATTCTACTGTTGATGGACAGGGCAGACAGCCGCTTAAGTATAATATTAGCATTTCCAGCAGTAATAATAAATTAGTTTTTGCCAGTTATCTAGCGTTACCATACCAGGCTAGTAAGTACAGATTAGTGTAACATACACACTATGGAATAATGTAAATATACAGTATGAGTTTACAGTGGAATTAATGAAACAATTTATTGTGAAACTCACGTATTCTCAGGGATTGTAAAAACGAACAACTTTCTCCTATTATGCAATCTACAGCCTAACATTAAGTTTTAGTGCTACGTTTACCTTATATCCTTGGCCTTACCAATTTATTTCTGTATATTTTAAATATCATAAAATAGTTGGAATATACACGAGTCTGTATATAGCATGTGCAACGACAAAGTTTCAGGTTCACGTAAAATGCATCACGCTAAATTTCAGTTCGTTTCTGCGACAGTTGCACAGATTCATTTTTGGAAGCTTAATATTAATGACAGAACCCCCTCCGCTCCGTTTCGGGCCTGTATATGTACAGAAGGTGTGTATTCAAATTATTAAACAATGTACAAACAACTGCAGTACTCATGAAGGACTGCAACCCACCCACACCATCGTCATCAAAAGTTTTTGTGGTCATTGTCATTTTCCCTGAAGTTGACTCTATGTTTGTTAGTGGCGCCATCAAAGTCATAGTTATAGTCATAATTAATGTGGCTAGAAACGCCTTTACAAAGGGTCTAACCGTTCCTTTGGTTTAGCTGTATTTTATGGTATAAGTAATACTCATGGTCCTCACACTTAATCTCTACATTGAACATAGACGCAGCAACCGGTCAGAACTCGTGAGAACAAGGGTAATTTAGGCACTATGTTTGCCTACACGCTCACTAATTTTTCATTTATTCGTAAAGATCCAACGATTAGCTAATAAAAACCACTGTTGTGAAGGTAATGTGCATACCATAAATATATACCGTTGGCTTACGGGAACATGAAGTTGTTTGTTTTCCGGTTAAGCAAATTGCTTGTAAAAATACGGTCTACATAAATTGACATTAAAAACCGAGTCCATGAGAAGGGACTCCTGAAACCGTTCCTCATGGTGCTTTTTATACACCATTTAAACTACTAAACGGGTGTACGCGAACTTAGCCGCAGTTCCATTCATAAAGCATTCCAACAGCAGAGCTATGTAAGGATGCATGTCGCTCTTACAATACAATGATAACTATACTAAACCAACAGTGACTACATAAAATGTATAACTTCCGAAGTAATAACTCTCATATAAATAATTTTGCGTAGAGTGTTTAAGGTTTGTCCAGCTAATGAATCCAGTGTCAATGGTGTATTGCACTATTGTAGGGCTGGCCAGTTGCATTCAACTGATTTTTATACATGATAACCAGTAAATAGTTTTTTAAATGATAGATAACACGGAATTGTTTGGTGGAAAAAAATAAAGTAAATAATTTTTACTTTATTTCATAAATTTGTATAAATATTTATATAGATATGTGATAAACCAGTTTAATTTTTTAAAATTAAATAGCTAACAATGAATCCTGCGTTTCAAAGTAAGCCAAGAAAAAAACTAGAAATATAAGATTAGTATAAATCAGGGTAGAAACTTTCCTTGGTTATTATTGACTTAAAAATTATGTCCATTCACATTTGAAACATTTTGAAGCGTTACATACATCTAGGATTGTATATTTCACTGTAAGAATTACTGCATGAAGTTCAAACATATTGATACACTCTTTGCTATGGTCGTTTAAAAGTATAAAACTTTCAACTGGATTTAAAAAAGTTAAATCGGTTTCTTGAAAGGTTATGGTAACACTCTTCCTTCATTGAAATTCATGATTTTAGGTATATAATATAGAAACTAAATTTAATAATTAGCCTTTATAAAAAGCACTCGAATAAAACAGACCACTCGACTGGTCTGCAGTCCTGAGATTCTGCAATAACCATGACATGTGACTCATTCGCTGGACATACCTTACAAGAGAGAAAATAGAACCAGAAATATTTTCATCTCATCATCATCTGCGTGGTTCGCATCATCAACTTTGTTTTTCTTGATTGTAAGGGAACTGTCTAAAGTGATGTCGTTGTCTACGCGTAGTCTAAGAGAGAATAAACACTTTCAGCTACACTCCTGTTTTCTTTCTGCCAGTCGCTTTTCCGTTTTACTTCTCTCCAGCACCAACATACAAAAATAGAAGAGAAAGTATCGCACAATGCGGGTGGTGTTTCCAAATATGTAAGGGAAAAATGTTAGCTTGTCCATCATTGTGGTGGTTCAGATTTCACGTTTCATCTACATTTCTCTCCACGGACGATCAAAACATTATCAGCAAATGATATTTGGCCAGCTTGTAGAATAACCAGAAAACATTTCTTGTAGCAATTGCTCTAGTCCTGGTAGCAGCAGCTAATGACACAAGAATTTTGTATCATTGTATGAAATGCCAAGTATATGAGACACTTGATCCCATTTCTGTATGTTGCGTATGTTCAATATAACAATATAATAATTAGGTACCTAAACTACTGCTCTTACGCAGCTTTAGTGAAAATTCTCCCAAAAGGAGCATCTGCATGAGAACGCTATCTTGGTCTTGATGGTATGTCAAGTGACCATGTGAGTACTCGTTACAATGGTGATGTTCCACAATTAAAACTAGGAAGCGTCTACCGAAAGTGAAAAGTACGCGGGGAAATGAGGCCTTTGAAAACAAAATCTAATTTTCGTCTGATGTTCAAATAGTCAGTTGCGAGGAACAATACAAGTACAGCCCACGAAAAACATGTAAACATGTATCAACTGTGAAGGTCCATTGTTCGTGTAGAAGGAAGTAAGGAGAAAATGTTGACTTGCTGATGTGACCTGACTTTCGACTTTCACTCTCTACTCCATGGTACATGCCAGGCGGTAATCGAATCGTAACAAAAAACAGTGTCCGTTGTAAGTCCATCTTTTCATGTGGCCATCAACAGTAGTGGGGGAATCACGTAACCACAACAGCGAGAAAGGAGACGCGATGAAGAAAGCACAAGAAAGTTGTTCTACACGGTCGTATTAAAACCCTCTTCCTGCTACTACATAACAGTCCAATGATGCTGTTCATTTATTTGGATAAAACAGAAATTCCATGGCGGAATTAACAAACATAGCAACACACAAGGACATTAGTGAATACGTGCATGCCTCTATACATTTTTTGTTTATTTTTAGTGAACGATACTCCAGGAGAAATCCCTGAAAGGATGAAGAGGATTAAACAATATCCTATCAGGAAAACCAAACACTTCAAATGTTGATTTTGAAAACGTTTCAACGACTTCCACATCCATTCACGGTTTAAACAAGCAAGACCATTGACCGTGTTTTGATGCCGTGGAAGAGCCGAAGCAGCTGAAGTATTGCGAATGAGCGTTATAAAGTATGTGCAATAATAGTGCTCTTGCCACCCGCTACAGCTTGTAATTGAATAATGGGACATTCTATCGTGACAGCGTACCTACCGCGAATGATGAAACGTACAACTTGAATCCCGAATTTTCACTTTGTCATTTCTGTTCCCGTAGCGTAGGTAGACCCAACGGTGGGACAGCTTATTTTATTTATTATCTAAATATCCGGTAAAATCAGCAGACAGTTCATTCATACTTTCTCCTCACAAAAGTCGTTTCCCTTTTTCTCCTTTCCAGTCACAGCTATCACGCGTTCCCATCTGTATATAGACACATCATGGTCACATTGTGCACCCAATGCTGACACATCATAACAAAGACAACAGCTGCTACCACTTCTGAATTTCCTTGTCGGGTCTAATTTTGAAAAAGAATGGGACATGCGAATATACCACTAACCAAACCCTTCTCTCCAACACTTACGTCCTGACATAAAGTATTCCCACACCAATTTTGAGTAGTGCCGCCGTACTTTTGGAACATTATTTTTAAAAACCACTAGTCTGTACAATATGCGGTGACCGTAACACGTAAATACTACCTGTCATTGCCGCAGCCATTTTGTACAAGCTGCAAGCTTTTATGTAATGTGTCAGGGCAAGGTGAACGATGCGCTTCCACTGTTTCATCGTTACCATGAGGTAACAGCATGACACCGTATGCACTACGTCCCCCTGTAGAAGTTTCTCCTTTTTTGACATGACCTCGTCTCGTAGTACAAAACAGACTGGTCGTAAAGATCAATGGCTAAGATAACTTTCCTTTTCATTTCACCCTACCTTCTATTGTCTATCGTAGCCTGTTGCCATGCCATACAGCGTTACTATGAATAATGCGGTGGGACTCGCAGAGATACAAAAGTGTATACCATTCTACTCATTGTAGAATCCCAGAAAACTTTTCACTACGTAATGAGAACACGCATATTGTGCCGGAAACAATGCAGCGTTGCTCTTCATTTCAGTAGAAATGACGTGCCTACGGGGTTCGCGTACTATTGTAACAACATTTCCCAATTTTATTATCGTAAGAAGTTTTTATTTAAAAAAGACTATTACGACCATGTCGTCTAAAGGGCGGAGTTGCACATACATAAAACTAAATGTGTAAACTTTCTCACAGCCAAAATAAGCCAAGTATTTTCATTTCGCCCAAAATTATTTCCAAGACCGTATAGTCAACGTTTTAGTAATCTTGTCCAACCTACGCGGGTTTATCAAACCAGATAAGTAGCTACAAACATTACTTACCGTTGACCGTGGGATGGTAGAACGGCACAATAGTTGAAAGTGATAGTGGCTGCTAACTGGCTTTGCACACTTTATTGCCCAATGCTATCACGAGACTGCATACAGCATAAGTGTGTAGTGTACGTTTGTGCTAATAACTGCAAAACGTTAAAACGTGTAAACTCCGTCTACCAAGAAATTCTCATTGTAGGCTCCTTAATCTATTTATGCCGGTAACAAGATTTCTTTGCAAGCTATTACAAGAAAATGCTATTAGATTTTAAATTTTCTAACAGTTCTGCCAGCTCAGCAGGAACTCCTGTTACTATTATTATTATTACTTTCTCCACTGACGTAGCAAACCTGTTGGGAACAAAGAATGTCAATTGATTTAATCAATAATATTGATCAGTCTGTCACAAGCAAATAAATATATGTTATATTTATTTCAGGATTCGTATGAACGTCGCAGTTGCATCGTTTCGTTACATGGTGGAAATTGACACGGACTCTAGTAAGGATATTAAATACATGTCATCGTAAGCCATGAAAGAGTATTACATTCGTTGCATCATTGATGTTATTACTCATCGACATCTATAAAAGATTTTAGGGGGACCGTATTGCTTGTCCAGAATTACGATTACGAACGACATCACCATTCCCCTTCCTATTACATTACATGAGGACAGTTTTAGCTAGCGGCAAGCAAACTGTCGCCTCATTAGTGTAATAAGGGGAATCCAGTTCATAAGAAAAATATCATAAAGGATAATAAATCATTCTACGAAAATAAAAGAACTGGCTTCTTGTTGGAGTAAACCAAATAGAGCAACTTTGACGGTTATCGTGTATCTTCCAAAACTTGTCCCGACTGATTAACTTCAACGTGAAATTAGTTAGGTATACTTGCTGCGTTGCCGAGGCTGAAGTAACTGAAACTTTAATAACTTTTTATCCTTATTTTATGAGATTTTAATTTTGTGTCCGGTAGGAAAGAGTCTCTCCATCTCTGTAAGAGCTATTTGACGCGTCGGGTTTAAGAAAGTCATTATCTTTGAACATGTATAAGTTTGGCATCTTGGATGTGATCAACATGCAAGCTCCATTTTAAGCTATCGATTATTACCTTGTATCTTATACAGAACAAGATACCAACGGTGAGCGTATTGGTAGAGCAAAAATGCTGATGTAGTTGGCGTTGAACTTTGAAACAATGGATGCAAGAATTGAATATTTACTATAAAAATACGATCGCTAAAAATGCAACGTTTTTACCCATCTCGTTAGGATTTTATTTGAGCCGTAGAGATTGACAAAGCTATGGGAGGTGCACTTTTTTTTATCCCACATTGATGACCGTCTGTCCTGCTTTTTACTATATGTTTTTTCTCAGCAACATTTGGCATTGGCAAAACTTGGCTAGATTCTGGAGATGCTAGGCTATTGTTGATACCACTCAGGTGAAAGCCGCGAGGGTCAGAAAGTCTCTTCGACAAACTAATCCCGAACACAATGCAGCGTTGTGTATGATGAAATCTGGTAAATGAGAATTCTACCCTGGATGGCAATGATGGAGCACCTACTGAAATTACCGGTTTAACAACGGGCAAACGACGGGGTAAAGGGTTTAGCCTAAATGATCAGCCCTGTCCCTGTTTCATCGACCTTCTGAAGGAGAAAAAAGATTATTCAACCTTTTTTGTTGAACAAGAGAAAAGGGAAGCTGCAACCTCGATAAAAGTTAAGATAAAAAAATTACGGGTTAACAAAAGAACTTGCACAGGTGGAAAACTGTACATGCAATAAACGTATTTGTACGTTTGTAAGCCTTTATCTATATGTGTTTTAAATGCATCTTCTACGCAGGAAACACTTTTCAAATAGGTATATTTCATTTATACAAAGAACGAGGGTAAATGAATGATCGTCGTGACGTTCATCTGTTATATTTCAACATGCCTTAAGACTTACAATCAGGCAGTTACAGTACTGGCTGTATTTGTATAGCAACTTGGGAGAATGATGAAAAGAACTAAAAATACAAATGAAAAACTTTTTGTAAAATAAAAAGCGGTATATGAAAACGCTCCATTGAAAGTATAATTGAATGTGCCGAAATTATTTAATCACATTATCATGCCTCTTTAATGTCTGTAATAGGATTCCTTGAAATAATGATGTTCGTATACGTAATAGATTTCCCGTCTCAATTTGATGTGACAAATATAACATATACAAAACGACCTGTCTTCCTAACCACACATTTACAACTCATACTATAGAGAAGCACAAAGTTTCATTGACAGCGACAGCCTTTCCAAAAAGGAGATCATTAAATTTGTAACAATATAAAGCCTTTATAAATAGGCGAACACACACAAGTCTTACAATTCCAAATTAAATTAGATTGTCGCATCAAACGTCTAGGTTTGGAAGTTTTCAAGATAACGAAAAAGTTTCTTTCTCCTTGATAGCGTTTTTTGCAGAATGCTTTCTTCTAAAAATTGAAACGATTTCAAAGGAATTTTTGAACAGATAATAGTAGCTGCATAGTTGTGCCGGGGATGTATTCGATGCTTGCAGAATTATTAAATCTTTACCGGCAGTGTCGATTGCATACGTTGCTTTGTTAATTCGGAGAAGTTATGTTGGGTAACGACTAGCAAACAGAGAAGTTACGGCATGTCAGGCTAAATGAAACTGATGCAGAAAGAGAAAGTAACTCAATTTGCACAGTAGTCGACTTGCATACAGAACAGGATAATTTAATCTACTTTTGGTGTAATGGTGTACTCTTTTATTTCTCTATGCCTCTTACAAGTGTATACACCTCTTATATAGTTTATTGACAACTGCTATTGTGAAAGTGCTAGTGCTTAATGAATACCAGATACATCAACGCGATATTGTTTAAACACTTAATTAGTGCAGATTCCAGAATTTGTACATATGGTCTAGTTCTAGTACGGACTTTTTGTCATCAAACCAGTGTGAATGGTATGAACATACTGAAGTAAAACTAACTGATTTGACAAATACGCAACAGAGCAGACTGAGGTTGACTGAAAGGGGGACGTTTCAAATCCAAATTCTTGTTTGTCATTTACATTCGAGATGTAAATTTGTAAAGATATTATTCATGTTCTTTCCATTTTTGGCGAAATGTTCAATATTCGAAACAATACAGGAAGAGCGCACAAACTTGCTCGATGTTTTTGAGCTTATTTCTGTGTAAAATGCAATTTCATGCTTTCTCCCACTTTCACCATAACTGACAAACAAAGTGTAGTGTACATCCATCCCCAACCTCATCCTGTAAAGTTTTGATACTGCTGCTGCTGCTACTACCACTAATACGATCACTATTTTTGGTGCTAATGGGAAATCCCAAACACCACTTATCCATACGCTTAAATTAATGTGTGTCGTATGATAATCGTCACATTTCTGGAACAACCAGAAGAGCAGACTAAAAAGCACACACTTTTAACTTTGTTCCGTCATATTAATGTAACTGTACAAAATCAACGTGTCTGCTCTACACTACGAAAACCTATCTTGTAATGTTCATTGAACTAATTTTGTGCTTACGTTTGGTGTATGTACATCATAATAGTTTTAGCATAATTACCTATAAATAAACGCGAATAAACATTTATCAACCTCCCACAGAGAACATTACGCCGTAATTTACTACTATGAACTCCATATCATTTCCAGTTCATTCACCTGAATATTCTCACCGTTATTAAACCGTTATACCAAATGCTAATGTTAGTATTAAACTTGTGTCCTATAAACCAAGTCTATCGATCTACGTAATTTGTGAGTTTGCGAGTGAGCTTAACACATGCTTATATACACTCTACCTTATATATACATAGTTTACCAGCAAATGGAAACTTCCCACTCAATAAGTTTACCAAGTAACAAATTAATTACTATTATTGAAGCCAAAAATTGTACTGCCATTAGAGAAATATTATCTAACTAACCTGCCACACTGAATCATATATTTTCCTGTATTTTGCTAAATAAAGATCATCAGTATCCGGTCTTATTTACGTTACTATTTATGACATTAACAATACGAAATGTAAGTATGCTAGTGTTATGGACACATCTAAACTATTCACAACAGGGTGAGTGGGTGGGTGAATCCACGAAACTTTGTATTCCCATGGTATTAAGAAAATACATATATACCACATATATGTAGTTTTCAGCGATGCATTTGTTTGTATTACCTTTGGGAGCGAGGCCAGACGACGAACGAAGTTTGATGGATTAGATGATGACGTGCCAGTTCCAGATGAGGATTTTTATCTCATTTCAGCCAGTATTTTTGCTGGTTTGGTATTAGACCAATACAAACACTGATGCAAGATGATTTAACATTTGTCAATAGCTACTCCGTTTGTCTCGTGATGGTCTATTCCGATCTGGTTACTGGAAGGTACGCTGCAATAAACAAAAACAAGTTGTCATTAGTATTCAATTTATTAGAACGAACGCAATGAAGTACAGCTCATGCAGTTACTACAGAAATATAAATAGTACAAAAACAAGAAAAAATGTGTAGAAAGTTACAAATGGGACCTTTTACTACGTCGACCTTACTTTCGAGAAAAGCGTAATTGAAATGTATTATCATCGGAGCAACTAGAAAATATGTGCCAGTACCTGATGCCATAAAATTAATAATGTCTATAGCGCGTGCTACTTGAGTAACAATGATGACTCAAAATAACCTATCCAAACTGTGCCAAATGCCCATTTATTTTGCGTACGTTTCGTCTGTACAGGAGTGGCGTAGCGTGCCACAGAAATCTCAAGACGCACATTCTAAAAAGTCACACTTTGACAGTTTCTATGTTTAATATTCATAGTACCTATGCGGTGTCTAAATTCCACACTATTACTGAGATTTACAAAAGTAGCATAGAAAATCTATTAAAAACTGTTTCCTAGAGTGATTGTCCTTGATTGCTCCCTTCCTCCGAGACATGAAATCTGTAGCCTTTTGCATAATTATAAACCGAGCATTCAGCATAATAGTGTGCACACGTGACCTACATTCTTTTCTATTGTGTTGCGTGTGTGCAAATCTCAACAAGTTTCTTTTTTTATTTTAAAAATACATCCACCAAGCACGTATTGCTGATACACGAGTAACTTGAGCTCCACGGCACGTATTTAAATAGTTTCCGCCAAGACCGCGAAACGATTTTCTCGGATCATCGATATTTGTAGCGGCGGCCAAAGTAATATCCTGTCAAACGAAATGCATTTGCCTGAAAGGAAGGGAACATGAAGCTGAAAATACAGGAAATAAAGAATAAATCACCAGCCATCCAGAAGCCTAATCATGCTGTCTATAATCTCTTGCTTACTCCGTTCCCACCAGGAATACACCTCTTTCTTTCCGTTAAATTATAAATGATCGGATGGAAACCTTCCATCCCTTTCTTTTTCCCCTCTCATTCCTTTGATTCTTTGATGGTGCCACCAACTAAAGAAGCTTCACTTGCTCCACTCTACAAATTGCTTCTTTCTTTCCCACATTTAGTAGGATACTAGGTACTTCTATTCACGGGTATTTTTGGCTTTTTCCTGACAGCGAAAAAAACATTATATGGAGGAAGTGAAAATGAATGTCAGTTCATTTTCTAAATTGTAAACAGACACAAACCAAGGTCTTATATGCAATATGCCACAATTGATCCTGGGTTGGTAGTCCACAGTGGAATAGCACCCTATCATACATTTACCAGTAGAAGGAAATCATGTGCCCGTGTGAAAGTGGTTGGCTCCGTGGGGGTAAATTACACGTACTGTGTTATACAACACACATACAGTCTCACCTTTCACGTAGAATTCCCAGACCACTATCATCACCACCTACACTCCACACACACGTTGTGTTTGAAAGTGTGGTGTGTTACCACCATCAAAGGTAAAAGGGGAAGCGTATTTTAGTCTCTATCATCAACGGCACCTCACTAGTGAACCCTTTGTTCATCATTCATAAGTCCGTTCTTGGGTAATATATCGCTACTTCCATCATTGTTGTAAGAGTGCGAATACGCGAAAACCAAACTTGGTTTATTACACAAGGTTAGTGGGTGAAAGGAATAGTAGCAGTAGGGTAGCGGAGGCAGTATGCAAAGAAACTGGCTACTACTGATCTAATTCCACTGCTTTCTTTTCATGAGTACTGGCACGTATTATATAATCACACACACGCATCGTTATTATTAGCGTTATTATTTTAATAGGTGTAAAATGTCATACGGGTATTTAGTAATGCATTCCTAGTCAAGTGACCATTCTCTCATCTCTATCACAATTCCTTGCTGCTTAGTGGCAAAATAGAATAAGAAAATGTACCTGTGACTAATTTCAAACCTTTGTTCTACATAAAGACGTGTTTTAGCGGGGATGATAATACATATTTACCTGAGCGTATAACAATAATGTAATGTGACTCATTATGAAACTGCAGCTTTTGGGCTTGTAAAAGGCGCTCAAAAGGTCTGGACATTTCAATTCTAGATATTCAGGGAATTCGTAAAGGTAGAAATGCAAAGTTGGCGGGGCAAATACGCGTTTGAAATAATCTACAACTTCAGTTGATTCTGTAGTGCTGTGTATAGTGCATTGTGCGTGACGGCACTCCATATTTCTAATTGTAAATTACATTAAAAATGTTTGAATGTCAGTGCATAAAATTGTATGGACCGCAGTTTTGTTAAAAATTGCATTTGGGAGCCGCTAGCCGTGGTGTTGGCAGTAGCACATGATCACACTCAAGCAAACTGGGATGGAACCCATTTTTGTTTACTTGTCTTCATAACTTCCATCCAACAGCCATGGTTATACAGACTCAGACTACTAATTTTTTTCGTACACGCACTACTGATATGTTCATTTTCTTGTTTCCCTTGAAAATCACAAGTGAATACTAATGGACGTATATCTCGTTCAGTTGGGGAAACTACCTACTACAAAATATCTGACGGAATCGAATTTTGGTTTGTGCAAAACACAAATGCAAACAGATATCGAAAGGTGAATTATCAAATGAAAAGTGTATGTGTTCAATTTCAATATAGGCTTACCAAATACCCTCTAACAAAAGATTTATTAGTATTCGTGATATCCATATTTGGTAAGGAAATGTGACAACGGAAGGAGAACGCGGAAGCTGACTTGATATGATGAAAACGAAGACATTAACAAAACCTTGATGACGATACAATTCCACACGTTTATGTCCCGCAACACCCTGCATTAGCTGTCAGTTTTCTTTTATGACAACTGGAAATGAATTAAATATGCCTAAATTTTCTTCAAAGCATACCGTTTTTTGGATCACGAGCTTCCAAGCGACACAGTGGGACATGGTCACAGCTTTAGCAATATCTGAAGGTCACAACGCCCGTTATCTGACAAATAAGCATTGATGTATAAACATGTAATCAAGTCAGAAAAGTAATTTTAAAAACGAGTACCCCACGATGCCCCAAAATGAATTTTTAGATTATCAGCCCGCATCTGCACCTGCAGCAGGAATGTCAGACAGAATGACATGACAACCTGCAAATCCCTTATTTTGTTGGTATTGCCAAAATATTTTAAGCGTGTCAGAAACGATGACTGACAAAAAAGGATGGACGCATTTAGGAAAGCGCGTGATATGGAAACGTAGATGCGAACGCAGCGTTCATGCAAAGCAAGAAAAAAAGTTTAATGCAAACGTGGTAACAGAAATTTTCCATCAAACTTAAGTTCTGCCAAAACATTTCGGACAAATTCAGACAGTCAAAATACTTCTAGTATGTACATAAATCGTCATAAATGTCAATCATGATTTTTGCTATCGATTTTTTCGAAATTTGAACGCATACTAATACGTATTTCTTAATCACTAGCATCGGCGAGGTAAGTTCAAGTGTGAAAGTTGTTGGCAGCTTCCCTTTTTGTAGTTTCATTTTCATTGCAACCTCTACAAAGTAACCATGTTCCTAAATTTCCTTGTTCGTAAGTGACCTTTACTTATTTGCATCAAAGTTTTTTCTTGCAACGCTCACATTTACATATTTTTCGGTTGCCGCATTTCCACCACAACTTTTTTTATTGCATTTGCACAGATAAAAAGTGGTAATCATCTTTGCAACGAAATCAGAAATGTGGTATAGAGTTTGTATGTCGATTGTTGTTTCCCCTGACACCATCAGTGCATGTCAACTGACTTAAGATTTCACGATTGTAATATCGAATTATTGCTTATGCTTTGTAATTTGTCATCGTAGCGTGAAACAATTCGAACACAAGTCGAATGCATCAATGAGCCGAGAAATGAATGCCGACGGCTCTGTTGTGTGATCACGTTGAAGCAGTCTGTTCACAAATCGTTTACTACTGACTCAATAAAACATAAATGCTTTATGACCCGAGTTAAATGAAAACTCAAGGTAAACTACATCAAAGAAAATGGAATAAATCAAAGCAAATGACAAGACTCCAACTTTACAGTTTAAGCTACTTTCGGTGGAAAACAAAGTCACGACACATACCTTGCCAATTTGGACCCTTCCAAAGTCAGAGTAAGTTGGTTGTTAGATACCGTTTTCCCTTGTGTAACGTCGTTGGTAGCGGTGGAATGGGGCGACTTGAACCTCTTGAGCTTCGGGTGGTAAAAATGCAATAGTCATTTGTGACGGTCCAGTACTTGTGTAATCAAGGTGCTCTGTTCGATATCTCCGTCCTGCTCTGTTGACGTCTTTTTGCGGTAATGAACGGTGGTTTCTTTTTCCAACCGAGATTCTCGGCGGCTCACGCCCCTTCCAAGGGGATCTGAACGGCGGCAACTCTTACAGGTTTTG
The DNA here is from genome assembly GCA_027744055.1 of Callyntrura sp. NNG-2020. Taxonomy (NCBI): domain Eukaryota; kingdom Metazoa; phylum Arthropoda; class Collembola; order Entomobryomorpha; family Paronellidae; genus Callyntrura; species Callyntrura sp. NNG-2020. Next base: position 16,811 of record JAHZNE010007311.1, on the reverse strand, counting down.
ACACAGCACCAAATCTCTCGAAACTCCTTCCGAAAATTCTCATTTAGCCAGCCGTACAAAAGTGGGTTTGAGCAAGCGGATGACATGCCAGTTAAATGACAGATGGCATAAATAACTCTCGAGTAGATAACATCGCTCTCATTTCGCATGTTGAAAGGCTCAAACGCGTCCACAATTACATTGTAAGCATTAAGTGGCATCCATGATATTCCAAATACCAAGGCTATGCTGATCAAAAGGGAATTTGTCCGTCGAACACGCGCATGATCCCGATCCCGTTGGATTGAGCCACTTCTAATATTTCCAGCAAGGTTACTTCCAGTCCCAGGGGCACCCTCAACACCTCTATTACCGCCAGGTCGCATGCGGTATCTTAACTTCTTGCAAATTTGTGCGTATGCGACACTCACCACTACTATCGGAACCGCGTACTGAATGATAATTGAGAAAATGGAGTAGTAAGCTCGCCCATGTTTGGTTGGCCAGTCCTCCGTGCAGTAATCCACAGACTCCAGTTGAATCTCTGTCAAATTAACAGGGAAGTGATGCAATTGCCTCCAAACAAAAAGCGGAGCCGCCAGTATAATAGCCAGAGTCCAGATTCCCATCAGTGCAAAGACCGTACCCATTCGTTGTACACTCGCCTTTGTTGGATATACTATAACCTGCAAATAGAAAATATTTTGATTTTGAGCCTTTCATTTAGATTGACTAGAAGAAACGAAAAATATACCCTTATTGTTTTTGTATCAGACACTAAACTTTGTATTCTTACAAATCTCCCAAATGTAAACACATGCGTATTAAGTGTTCTGTTACATTCGATGCTAGTAATGTTTCATTCTTTGCGTAGTGTGACAAGTAGTACAGCCTACGGTTGTCCCTTATAATAGTACAGATACTTTGTCCCTTGTTCCTTGTAAGAAGATACTTTGAAAATCCAGAATAATGCTATCCATTGCAACGAAAGATAATTATGTTACGACTAGATACATTCTGAAATGACACATATGCCTTGTAAGCCCAATGTTTGGTCAAATTCTTTACAACAATGCCAAACAAAGAAGCAATATACGGAAACTGCTTTCTCTGCCCTGCAACTAAAAGTGTGCAAAGCTGTGAAAGTGGAAAAGTAATATCATCATTATAGTATCATAACATTACCGTCATTATTTCCGTTTGAGCAGCCACTAGATATTTTCAGGATGGCCCCCCTTTCGGAGAAACTTTACCATTGAATGTACTCCCATGCAGAGAAAGTTGCCTTAACTTTTGCAAAGAAAAGGAAGTCTAGTAAGTGGCTTTCCATATTATGGGAAAACATACCAAGCTGTAACATTTATTGCTTTCATATATTGCGTCATCTCCCTTGCAGTTTTTTTTCTCAGCAGTCCAGTCCTGGTGACCGGTCAAAATTGCGCTGAGAAAGGATTAGAAACGAGAATTGTGGCAACGTCATGGCTTCGCCAAGGGACACTCTTTTGCTACCATGTTAGATTGAGTAGATTACAATGACAGTGTTGGTGGTTGTCTGTGGTTTGCCTGTGTATAGTCTTTACTATTACGAGATATACATGGCGGAATGGAAAGCGAGTTTTTATGCCGTGACAAAATGTGATTGATAGAAATAATCTCATAGCATGTACAGTATGATAAATAGTAATTGATACAGTGCTCACCAAGTTGATCTTAAACCCCATGGAAATATTAGGTGGATGAGAATATACCTATTGAATCTCACCAGGATTGCAGTAAACCGCGTTACAATGCGGTGAGCCATCATTACTATTAATGCACTGTTTACGACAGCGGTGTCGATGTCATGCATTGGCATAATCAACAGGACGACGCTATAGTCCAGCGAGGACCTTACAACACTCCAGATGAAAGAGATCAATGTTTGTTGTTTCCTCCTGCTTCCGCAATAAAGAGGAACCCCATTGTGTACTAGAAACGGTCACCACACAACGCTACATGCTAGGAGCCCCTGAGTGCATGGAAGTTGACAGGAAAGAGAGTCCAGAAACGACACTAACATGGCGATTTCTTGGTGTTACATAATGCCCCCAGTTTTTGGTAAACTACATCATACGACCAGCATGTAAATCTGTCTTACTATGAATAAAATAGTTAGCAGACTTTCATCATAGGTAATTTCGAGTTGAAGCGGAGCCAAAGTGTAAGTAATTTCATAATATGAAAAATATTGAAACACAATTGTATATGCAGAAATAATATTCAAATTGACAGAGATCCGTTCTACAGCTAATTTGCGTTTATGAATACAAGATACCGGAAATTAGTTCGAAATCTAACTTCTGATTACAAAATTAGCTCATATCGCATTGCCGACAGGAAGTCAGAAACAGAATACTTGTTTGGGGTAAAGTAAAACTAATCTTGTCATTACGGGAGGATAAACCCTTACTTGTACTAACAAAATGATGAGGGTTTATTTTCACCCTCATTCATAATGATACACGGTACTAATGTATGCCAAAGTAAATTGTTAATTTCCTACTTTCGAATGCCACTTCAGCAAAAGCGTCAGAGGGGGAGCAAGGCTGGCTCACGAAGTATATACAACTGTGGCTGCAATGTCCTGCTGTGGCAGTGGAAACATGTTCAATCTCCGATTCAAGATGCCACTAAATGTCCGTTTTGCTGAAACGGATTCAAAAGTAGGAAATTGGAATTTTACCCACCCACAAACCCACCAACCCACCAAATATTGGAATAAACCACAGGGTAACGTACTATTTCAGCATTTAGATTTGCGTCGCACATCATGAATAACGAGTTGGAACTCAACATTAAATCTGACGTTACAATACTAAATTAATTTCCTTATATTAATCACGTATAAAGGCAGGATAATAGACTGCAGCAATGATAATTTGACTCCAAGAGAAGTTTCTATTTTACGGCTGATCTAAATGTAAGATAAATTAGATTCCTTTTTAAACAAGTTGGTCGTACATACTACGCATTATGGTGCTCTAGTCTCTGTTATTTTTTTTTCTTCGAGTTTGTTCCGGTGAAGGTCTCTTTTCGGTCTTGTCATCAATAAGCTCGCCATTAAAACTAAATCAGACAAGTCGACTCGAGTCTTGAGTCATTTCTATTTTACTGCTTTTGTCGTTTTTCGCTGGAAGACAAAAATCAACAAGGACAACCGTCCTTTTTGTGTAGATTCATTCATTCACTCACCCACGCCCAGTGTAGCCACAGTCAATCTCTTTCCATAACAACAAAATATTGTACATGTTCCCAGAGTTGGGGGATAAGAAGATAGATGGTTACAATGTTAGTACCTGGTAAATTACGTATAAGTGAACCAGCAAAGTTTTTAAGTCGAATGCACACCTACTAATCTTAAGTGCACAGATAGAGAGTGAGAGAGCATTGATTGTGTAGTCCCCAGAAATGCGTAGTATCACTAATAAATTAACCATGAAAGGAAAAGCACCTAATGAAAAACAGATATGCTGAACTGCTGTGCTCCGAAATGAAACAATGACTCTTTATATCGTCAGTTCAATCTTCAAACAATGAAGTAGTTGTTCAGTTGACTGTGAACATCATGTATCTTACTAACACGATCAAAAAAAGTACAATGATTATGGATGTACGAGATTGGAAATTAGATGGGAGAGGAATTCCTACATGTATCTAGTAATGGTAATCTGTAACTTTGACAAATTGCTACCCAGCTTTGGATTACCAATTTGTCTATGGTATAACGAGAGTGTTTCCTTTCTGGGAAATTTCCGTTACTTCCACTTGCAGAAAAGCTACCGATACCCAGAACTGATATATGAGTGAGAACAAAATCGCGACAGCAAACAATATAGATTGCAACTTCATGCTACCAACCGTGTCCACTCATAGCAGAAGCAATTTTTTGTCATTTTTTTTTGCTCGGCGTTGTAGAAGACATAAAACAATGCTGTTGTTTGTCGAAATAAAAGATAAAATCAGCAACACGAAAACAAATCCAAGCGAGTCGAGTGATACAGACATTATGCCAAGAAAAATAAAGGAACAAACACTGACATAAATAAATACATAACTCCACATCCATCTACTTCACTGATCTCTCTCTCTCTCCAGCCAAGATAAAAAATAAAAATACTACACACTCCACATCTTTTGTAGTGAATAATAGATACCAGACACCGTGATCGAAAAATATCCTCTTACAACAAAGAATAAAAGGAAAAAATGGTATTTCAATAAGAGCTCATTACAAAGAATTGATAGATACTTTTGACGGGACAGGAAACCACTCCGGTCTGATAACAGCCAATAGCAAATAGAATAAGACTCCATATGGTTATTTGTAGGACTGTTAGCTATTATGCTGTATATCTTATAGTAAATGGAGATGGATGATCAGTGATCCGCGAATCCTAGACGTATTATTATTTTAACTGTTGTTATAACTCATCAGTAAGTATGGTCATTATCTAAATTTTCAGTTTCTAGTTGATAGTAGGTGATTGTCGATAGTTTACTAAAATAGCTTTGATTGTAGATATTTACTAAGTAAACATAATTGCAAACGCGAAAATAAACGCGTATAATAATGCTCCATCAAAGTTGCGATTGATCCGGTACTTCTCAAAGAGCTTGAAAGTAATTTCGGCATCGAATTCCGGGTCACTTTGGTTGTCGGAGGGTGTTTGTACTGTATCATCACTTTGGACATTTGGAAATTCTTCCTGGCGAAATTCAGAGTAAGACGTGTTTACGGCTGACAGGTTCCCCATGTTAACGAACATATGAATTTTGAGGACTCCAAAGAAATATAGTATGTACGAATGGTAGAGCGTGGGAAGATTACAGGTCTCAGTTGTGGTTACTCAGCAGCGAACGAGCAGGTTTTTCCAAATGTATCTGTACAAGAAAATATAATACCAGATTTATTATTAAATTGCGATTACGATTATGAAATTAAATTACTCAACCTTCAGGTTATTTCCAGAAGACTCAGCAATTTTGTGATAAGCACCACCTAAATAGATTTGAACATTTGCCCATTATGATAACCTCATCATATGGAAAATGGCAGTTGTACATCAATATATGTACATCAAATGCGGGCACATATATGTATATACATATATAATCAAAGAAATCTGTCGTAAAGCTCTCCTATCAAATAGGTAATTACAACTATTTATTTAATTACACGAAACCGAGATATACGGCAGAGTGGCAATTACACATTATTTCATATTGGCAAATATATTAATGTCCCAAATAAGAGACATTAATTAGATAAAGTGACTACTAGCGAGCATGGTATTTAAGAATGGCTTCATCACATTGATCAAAATGACACCTCATCAATGTAATAGATGAAATTGTGAGGTACAGTTACAGTGATAGAAAACCGACAAGGATACCCGTGGCATACTATTATTTACACACGGCTATGGTGAATGATTTTGACTAACATTTACTAGTTCACAGCTCACTTGTGATGGGATAGTATTGAGGTTGAATTGAAACATACAACGGTGTCACTTCGCAATAACTGAGTTCGTAGAATTTTTTAGATGGCTGAGATATGACTGCCTGACGTTGTCATCAATATTCAGAGGATTATCTGCTCCATCACTTCTCAAAATTTCTATAAAATTTCCTTTGCGAGCACATCATTACATGTATATCTATCTACATTTATGTGACTTCAAATGGTTATTTCACAGTTAAATGCACGCAGAATAGTATGCTCTAGATTGAATGAAACGTTCAAAGATCACAGGATAAAGACCTAAATTTCAAAAGATGCTTCGTTATTTCCAATACTTCTCTCAACCTTGCTCACTTCCTCCTTCCTTCCTCACATCGTCACATCTCTGCTCTGCGATGATGGAAATGGGAATGTGGGCAAACTTGGAAGGAGATTTGAAAATCGTGGTCAACAAATAAAATTCAGGTCGTTTCCGATTCAGTATGCATGAGCTCCGTAACCTATTTGTGTATTTGTTGTATACGATTTTCCGTCAGGAGAAAAGCTGACTTGTTTGTACGGAGAAACTTTTGACAAAACTCAAAATTTAGTTTTCAAAACATCATATTTCTTGCCGAAAGAGAATAATGTGTAGGTTACAGTAGGACAACATAAAAGAGGATTATCAACGGTTGTGTTGTGAAGCATGAACTTTAATTGCATGTATATGGTACAAATGGTACATCAATGCAACAGCGTAAGATTAGAATACACCATCGCACTTTATTTCAATTGTACATTTTAAAAAACCGTCGGACCCTTTGACGGGAACGAGGAATACGAAACATGAATCAAACAATGTCAATAGTCAATTCTAAAAAACTACTAGCTCCTTGTTTAATCCCAAAGTTTGAACGTAGCCAATATTTAGATAAAAAAATAAGCTGAGAAAAGTTCCAAAAATAAGAAAATTAGAAATTTTAAATTGTTTGAATTTATCTTTTGTATCAAACTGTAAAACGCATATTCACAACGGAGCCACATTTATATTTAAAAGTAAAAAGTAAAACATAATAATACTAGATCGTTACCAATGTAAAATGAGCAAAAAAGGAAGTGCCGTTATTTCCCTACAGAATGGTCCCGTGAATTGCAAATGTGAATTAAATTTATACACAGGATGCTGTATAAATACTTCTTATAACTTTTGGTCCATCAAGTTTTGCTGCCAAAGTGAAAGTACATTTTTATTCCCGCTCGGTAGCTGATTTTCAGAAATCTTGATACTTTACAGGCTTGTAAACTTGTCGTCATCCCAGTACGTCATTGTTCACAACCTCAAACTCATCATTACATCCACTTTACTTCGTCTACTTCACTCATTCACTGACTGACGTGGCGTGAAAGTTTATTTTCAGTTTTAGTAGTTTTAGATTACCAGTAGAAAAAGAGTTGTTTCTGTGATACAAAATATTTATGCACTGCTATGTCATTTCAATGTGACGTGGTGTAATATTGACAACGAAGATGACTCTAATTTAGTTAACGTCAACTTACGTTTTATAGTAAACTCACTTCACCACTCATGATACTATTTCTCACTCAAATAACCGTGAATATTAGCTTGGCGTAATGGTGTGGTATGTGGTAGAAATCATCGCTATCATCATCTTCTCCATACCACATAGAAGATAGGTTGCTACTTCCAGGAAGAGCAACTGACGCAAAGCAAATAAAACTGGCTTGTATGGGATACGGGATCCCAGTTGTTGCAACAGTATTTGCAATCAAAATTTTTATTTCGCCTGACCGATTTTAATTTTAATAATTTTAACGAAGAATTCTATGCAGTTATATTTTGAGATTCCTATGTAAGCTATTCATTTACGCTTTCCTACCTGAAATCTGCTCGAAAGTTGAAAGGTGAGCAGCATTCTTTACAAAAATACAGCATTGCCGCACGGGGAAACTTTCTTTACATTTCCTCTACGGTGTCAAATATTTAATCTCCTAGGCATGCTCTTTTCTTATGTCCTTTCTCCAAATTTGAATGGGGACCATGATATTAATACATGCTCAGTTAAAAGGCATGCAACCTGGAAATGGAAACGTAGCCATTCATTCCATTTCCGCAGTCTCTTGACATTAATAAGTGAGAATCCTACTTTCCAAGGATGCTAAAGCTTTAGTGCACTAAAAAAAAGTACAAAGACAGAGGAAGCATCAAATCTCCTTTCAAGGAATGTAAATATGTCTTGCAATTTTGGCGCTTCGTTTAACTATTTAATTCCATTGTAATAGGTATTGTACATGAAAAATGAGAAAAAGAAATGAATATTATTATTATTATGGTAGTTTGACGTTGCAACGGATGCCAAAAAACACTGATTTTAATTTTCCTTAAAACTTCGACATTTCCATGTATCAATGTCTACTATTTAAGTTTGTATATTTTTTGAGAAAAATTAATGCTACGAATTTTGCACAAATATAAATATCTCATCTTCTCGACTGGCTATTAATAGGACGCCATTCATTTCGCAGTATATGACCCTGGCACTTCAAATGCATATAGCCACTTACCGATGAATGACTCTGACTGGAGTATTTTCCATTTCCGTATTTCTTTGTTTAGAATTTTGGTCGAAGTATGTGATTTGGGATGCTATTTTAACACTCACACGTTATTGTACATAAATTTTCAGACGGGGATTCATCGAAATTGCCTATTGAGTAAACATTATCACTGACATGTAGTCGTAGATTCTTTCTAATACTCAACACAATAACAAAGTATTAAATTTTGAGGAACATGCCAGCTACATATAAAGCCTTTTTCACAAGACGTTGGCACGTGCAAAACGTTTCATGTTTATGTAATGTTAGCTTAACTGCTGATGTTTGCCTTCTTTTCGTACTATATATGTGGTAGCCATGTACGTGGTGTACTACTTGTGTGAGTATGTATGATCTAAGCTTGATTACAATATTGATCGTAGTCTTGTTTTTGTTTGGTATTGACATGTTGGTCACTTCACAATTTTCTCAGACCAGTCAGTTCTCAGACCTGACAAGTGATGTATGTTTATCAGTGATACACAGCACAACGGATACATTGGGAAAAAAGATGCTACTGCATTGATAGGTTGAAGTTCAAGGATGAGAATTGAGACTCGTCAAGGAGCATTACTAGAAATTTCAGTGTCGAGCAAAGATCATTCCGTTCTTGAAGGGTTGACTCCTTGATTGATTCTCCACGTGCATGGTCATTTTCGTTTTCTTTTGACAACATACAAGGTCAATGCATCATAACGTTTGGTTACGTGATACAATTTATGATTTGCAAGCATGATTTCGTGTTGTACTGAACTAACGACAACGTTCAAAGCGGAAGGATGAACTTTTTCATTCCAATTGATTGATTTGAGTTCTACCAAGTAATGTAACCAAGGGAAGTAATGTAAAACAAACAGATTGTTACAGACCTTGCACCTCTGCAGTGTGATATGTAAAAAATATAGGAAGTCAGAAACAGGAAATTTAACGATCATCATCAAGTGCTGTGACACATACATATTACATTTAGCCATTTTTGAATGTTGTGGTGTCACATAAAGGGCTTCCATGCATAAGATTTAGATACAACTCCATGATACAGCAAAAACATGTAAACATACTTAAATAAAGTTTTCTTAAATAAAGTTAAAAGACTTTTCCATGCTGTTGGATATGATTGTTAAATATCTATATATGCTTGCTTTAAATTAGCCTTGCCAGATGAAATTATGGAAATGTTGTGCTGAAAAGAAGGTGCAAAACCCCTATCGCAAAACCAACCAAACTTCCCATTAAATTTAAAGAGGCAAAGATTAAAAACCTCAAACCGTTCATGCCGTCAACCGTTAAAGAGGCAAATAAAACCAACCGTTCATGAAAAAGTACGATCGATACAAATCCCTAAAAAGTGATAGAACAACGCAGAGACCCCATCGTACTGGTGGAAGGACCGATTTGCCAACTTACGAGAACAATATACAGTAAATTAAATCAAGTCGATTTTTGTTCAAGGTAGCGGCGCAATTTATAATTGTGTCCAATTTTATTTCTAATATTACAAGAAATATACAATATTACATATATTTGTACAGCTATGCCCCTTTTTCAAACGATCACGTATTGAGTTCGCCCTCCGACTCCGACCATTCTTCCTCATGCATATTTATGATAAAAGAAAGTGCTGAAGTTGGCAGAGAAGCGTCGAGCCACAAATTTCATCTTTATGTCTACTTTAATAAATCCATTTATAAGACTGCCGCTTCGCTCGTATTTTTGTATGACGTAAACTACAAATGCGTCCGAAAACACTGTAAAAAGCCAACGATTAAGCTTTGATTAAAGGTTAGAATTAAGGTTATGTATATATATATGCAGAACCTTCTCAAATTATATAATATGTGCATATGTAGATAAGCCTGTATTTACACATAACATACAATAAAGGTGAATTACGATTGGAATGAAACGATCCATCGTAATGCAGTGCAGACAGTGTAGAGTTACTTCAGTGCCTATCTGTAAATTTTTAGATGTCTGCGAAAACGTAATATGGAATTTTATACGTCTACACTGAAAACATTGCAGTTTTACTTTACTTTGTGCGATTAGTTATCAATAGAAGAAAGCAGGTCACGAACGCCGCCGTGCGCCTGGCCAACTTGTAAATGATTAAAAATTGTGCAAGCGTGTACCATTTTTTGAAAGACAGTAATATACATTAGCACATGTCGAGTGATGTGTGCCAACAAACAGAAATATAGGTGTAGGGGAATAATGTAGGTGTAGAATCTTTACGTGTGCGTGTTTTGCGGAACGGATGCTTCTTTTATACTTTATGTCAGTGCCGCCGAATGTACAACATTTGAATGGCACACAGTTTGATTTATATCTACTCATGTTTACCTTCGACATACCTACGTATTTAATTAACTGCAGTAAGTCCAAATTCAAAAGCAAGAACAGAACGCGCCGCTGTTATTAAATTATTAGAAGTGACTCACCAGTCCAAACGTTTTGTTTCCGGGGATCTGTTGTTTCATGTTTTGATAAACTATATAACGGTTGAGTGTTATTGCTATATCAAATTTTTGGAGTTGTGTATACATTCGTCGATAACCTAAAGTCGGTAGCTTGAATGATAAATCAGGGAGTTTGGACTGGAATGTTTTTGTTGTGACGTAATTTGAGTTGTACAATATTGAACTCGTTCCATGTTGATTATGAAACGGAAAGATCCACTAACTGTCCGCCTATACACGTTACCATTAAGGTGTAAGGACGAACGGTCATGACAATTTGAATAGTCCATTTGCCGTTTACCTATATATCTACCGTTTGTTAAGAATTTACAAGTGACAAAGAGCACCGTCAACCGTGAAGCATAGAGTATTCGCGTGATGAAGTACACCTTGCTGCATTTCAATAAAATATTATAATCACATAAAAGTCGTAATAATAAAGAAATACTTCAACTAACCTGTATAATGTAAGTATATTTAGATTTTACTGTGTTCCAAAAATATCGGTGAAAATATATACTGCTACTTGCCGATATTCATGTTTTGTGACAGAATGACATATATTCAATAATTTTCAACCTTCAACCTTGTAGATTTGTTTTAAAATAGCAGTTTACACACTTCACTTTAAATTGGAGACGTGAGTTCCGTCGACAGACTCAAAAGACAGACTGACAGACAAACATTTTATTATTACTACTGCTGTTATCTACAAAATGCAGTTCGGGATTATCTATAAAAGTTGTCAGAAATGTGGAATCAATGCGAAATAAAATACAGGAAAGGGCAACAAAACTACCCTCAATCTATACAGGTCTGCATGTTTTTGCCCATTGAGAGCCGCCACTTCTTCTAAAGAATTCAGCCTTTTAGTGCCTTGTGAATCCTGTTTGTACAATACTCCAACTACAAGTTTCCTCAATAAACTGTAATAATGTCTGGCTAGTTGTAAATTCTTTCCAATTTCCAATGAAAAAGGTAAGCACAAGGAGAAGGTTTGACTGCAAAATTGGAATAATGCCTCAATAAACTCGTATAATACAGCTTTCAGGCACAAAGAACCTCATTTCAGGGTATTCAATGTAGAAAACGTCGTACCGAACGCCATTTTGAGAACGTTACTATAGACTTTGTATTGTTACGACTTCCACGCTACACGTACTGCGCCATATCACCACAACTGCATACTAGTGGGGAATTAATTGAGTCCGCATTTGCAGCTACACAGAATCTATTTTTTGTGACTGGCGTTGTTGTTGCCTAGCAGGAATACATAAAAATAATAACTAAATACACGACAGGATAAATATGAAGCATCACGTAGTGTAGCATTTTGAATAGATTACTTTTTCATTAAAATCCCATCGGAGCGTGGGTATATTTGCAAAGAGATCACCTTCTGTTGTGGTGTACTCCCTGGAAGGATCCTGACATTTTGTGCACATTTTTCATTTCTTATGCCTGATGTGATGTGGGCCCACAGCTCTAAAGGAAAACAAAATTTGTATACTATCCAATGGTTTCATTTTTCACTCCCATACCTGCTCACATACCCGTGCTCTCTATTCGTCGTGTTTAGATTTGTTGTAATGTGTTACATAAGATATTTCCATGAAATAGTCGTAGTAATACGTAATACAAATGTCTTTCCAAAACATTGCTGGTGGAAAATTACATATTTCAATGTTTAAACTTGTAGAGATATGTTTACGTACCACCAGTATTCCTGACATGGTTGAAAATCGTTGTGAATGTTGCTAAACATTCTTGCAAACCCGTCCAAATCTAGCATATATGCCAAAAACAGCATAGAATTTCATGGAAATCTAATATGACTTAAACGGTTTATCATTATGACTCTCAGAATGAATAGCCACGTTACGTAGTAAACGGGGTGTATTCCGGTTAAAATGGATTCTCTACCGGGCTATACGGGATCCCTCCGCTGCGCGTAGTACAATTTTAAGTGATATGTTGACCAGCAAAATTCGTGAAAATAATAATTCCGGTGTGGTGGTAGATTGTTTCTGTTCTCAAAGGCACTATGCAATTATTGTGGCGTCCTTCTCTTCTCAATGTAAGCTTTTATCAATGAACGTTTATTTACAACTTGGCTTTCTAAGAACTGAATGAAAAGATTGTCATATGGGAATCGTCTAGGTCTGGAGGCATTCTTTTACATGACGATCGCTATTAAAAATAGTTACGAAATTCTTAAAACCCCCTTCGGTTATACAAGACCGTTGAAAGATACGAAGAATTAATATTAACCTGGTTCATCTTTTGTCTAAAAAGTTAAAAGGTTTGGAGGTCTTAAGTGTTTTCAAACCTAAGATGGTAAGGCTTGTAGATAAAACACTGGCGGTGTTTATTTACATTATGAAGTATGTATTTATTTTGTTCCATTTGTACACAAAGAGAAGGGAGGTTGATACATGTAAATACGGCACCGGCATCACGCACCAGGTATATATCTCTTATGTAAATTCTCACAAAATCGTGTTTTATTGAAGCTACACAGTTCGATAGAGCAAGTAAGTAACTTTGTGCTTTTCTGCCAAGTGTCATCCGAAGTGTTAATAAACCCTTTTTGGGCAAGCCAGGAAGTATATCTATGAATATTATGTAATATAATGAATTATGTACCACAAAAATGGAAGTTTTCTTTACCCTATAAGTATTTGTCGTTGGTGAGTGGGGAATATTAAGCTTCGTGACTCGTGGGTTGAGAGAGAGAGAGAGAGAGAAAATGTGCTTTCGGTTTCAGATAGTGGTGTTTAGAGCTACAGTGTGCTTGAATGCACGAACATGAACTAGTTTTCCAGTCTTTACAAACCATTTTGTTGCAGACACGATGGAATTGACTGGTTTTATTGAAAAAGGTTGAAGACCTGGCACTACCCAGTAATGGGCATTTGCTACAGTGACCCTACTATCGTTCGACAAAATTCAATCAGTAGCCTACGTCAATTCCAATTCCAAGGGTCGACTTCTATATTTATTTGAAGGGGAAAGTTAGCCATTTGTTTAGTGGATTTATATTTCAAAATGGTTAAATACAAATTTTGCTATATAAGAATGTTGAAGTCTAATTGTAACTAATAATTGGTACTAAAGTAATCGGTTAAAAAGTACTAACACTACACGTTTTTCTGATTTCTTTGAACGTGTTAATTTTAATTTAAATATTTATACATTAAATTTTGCATGCTTCAGGAAATTTGTAAACGCTAAGCAATTGATCCCTTTAAGGCCTCCAGAAGAACCGTTGTAGTCACACCACACCGGCATCTAGTTGCCCATCACTGAAAATGCCACTTGGTCATAGTCATCGGTAAAGTGCTGTGAAGAATTGTATACCCAGTCGTTTCATATTAAATTGTTGAAGCAACATAAATATTGTTTTGTGTTGAAATTTCACGGTAATAAATGTACCATCTAGGTATGCTTGTTTGAACATCACAAAGCTATGATCAATTTAAAAAACACTACTGAGTAACCTATCATCAAAGCAGAGAAAGAAGAAAGGTGAATTCTTCGACGTTCTGGAATTTTTTTTTGATCATTTCTGAAAGTTATATTAACGGTAAAAGTATTCTCAGTAGTAAAATAATATTTGTTTTTGGAACGTTGAATTAAAAAAATACCTTCATTTTACTTTATGACACTTTGTGTCCAGTTGAGACACATGAAACGTGCTTTAACATCGTTTATTGAAGTTCTTTCCAAACATTTTGTGTTTTATTATATTTCTGTCTGTCAGACTGCTGACTCATCTTCACTTTTTTCACTTTCACTTTCCGTTATCTTTAGTCTCCATGACCAACAATATTTAATCAAAGAAACATCATTGACATTGTGTGCACCCATCATCTGTCCATCCCTACAGAGCACAGCAGATGGGCTCCGTAAAACGCAATTCAAATTCTTGACTAGTAATGCTAGAACCAGAGCCATATGATCGATCTTAGAACATTTGAGATGTGTTGACGATTCGGAAGAATTTCGCCGTTGGAAATTTACAAATTGCGTAGAGAAAGTACAACATAAAGCATAGTATGCACGCGGGATGGGGGCCTATGCATCTTCAAAGAGAAATGATTTTTAATGATTTGTAGTATTACAAAGTCATAAATAAAACGCAAACACGTTCATGAACAATTTGTTTGGTGTTATTATAAGTGGTATTAGTTTTTAAAAACTTTTGACTAGAAAAGTTAGCAAGTTCAGTGTTCTTCTGTGTTGTAGTTTTTCAAACTCTACTGACTGTCACGTAACAACTGAATTTGGTGCCAATCGGTAGCAAATTAGTTGAACTGAACTGGTTCGTCGATGTTTTGGTTTTCTATTTATGATTTGAAATACTATAAATCACTGATAGTAAGACATTTCACAATACACTAGGTTGTCATTACTCATGCCAACACTATGCTTAACGTTGTGCATGATTTAAGCTATTTGCCAGTTATTAACAGCATTAACAACGTTACGAAAAAAGCATTCAAGTGAACAAAAGAGAATATTGATATTTCTAGGCTCTTGTGTGAGTGAACTGCGAAATCAAGTGAAACAGTGTTACTTGACATAACCTCCACGGTTTCACCTCAAATTTAGATTCCAACCTCTGCTATTTGAATTCATCACTATCAGTATGAAGTGAAAGTAAATTTACATATCGTAAATCAATAAATCATTTTGAGGCCATTGAATCTTTTGATAGATTTGGTAGAGCAATAAAAACTGCTTATTTTTGCAGGTCGCTTAGTTTCGGTATTCAAAAACGTAAAAATAATTTGAATGGGAACTTTTCAAGTCACTGGATTTCACGAAGTTGCTTTTGTTAACCTACATCTCTTTAGGTGAAACTTTACAACCATACATAAACCAGTAAAAAAATATTAACCACATGAATCATTTGATGTCATATAAGCAATAAAATAAATGTACTGGAAGTATTTCATCACACTAAAACTAAGTTACCTAGTACACGAGAATATATAAGTTATTTTATAAGAAAAAATATCCCTGGAGTATTTTCATTTGTGATTCTTCACATAGCTGCCAACTAAAATCCGTTGAAACTAAGACCTATCGATTATTTTCAGAATATGTCCGTTCCAATTGCATGATGATATCCATTACTCTCAGTCACTTCCAGCCATCAAGAAACTAAGAGCAATTTTGCTTTTTATAACAATGTGAATACACATACATTTATCAAAACTATGCGTTCTTCCTGATGTCTACCAAACACCACACCACACTTTGTTAATAAAGCCAAACAATTGTTATTCTGCCTGTAATCGTGTATCGAAAGCGAAAAATATTGCAGGGAGTGTGCATTTATGTCATCTTCTATCAGCTTTGTGGTGAAAGTTTTGTGGATGCTATCATAGTTTTACGCGTATTTAATGATCCGGGGCAAATTCCGAATCTGACAACACCAACATAAAGGATGTTTTTTTTCTCACCCGTCCCCTCAAGTGTTTTTACCATGAGGTAAACGAATAGGTGAAAGTTGGTGTCATTATTTTGTGAGGACCTCCACCTCATACCTTTTTTTTAGCTTTATTATGCAACGCATCACTATTACGTCGCTCGGGTCTGAGGTCTCTTTGTCTTTCTTGAAGTCTTTTTGATGAACTAGCTTCTATGACAGATGGAAGGTCATCATACATTATTACAACAAATCTTATACATAGTTAGAAAATGTAATGTTGAAGTTGCATTAAATGATTAGATCTAACAGCACAGGAAAGTAGTAATACCGCGTTGAAAATTCCTGTTGATAGACAGACATAAAGATATCTCCATAAAGATTTGCTAGCTGTTTAGCAGTAAAATATATAAGGAGACTACTAGACTCCGACTCCTACGCTTACGGAACATTTTATAAATTTTTGCCTCGGGATTACACCCTACCGACCATCGTGTTTATTCTCCGAGAGAGAAGAATGCTCTTTGGTCTTTGTTCTATTTGGGAGAATTTTTATAACACAAAGAGCGGAAAAGACTGATTCACTTGAGCTGTAAATTAAAGAAATTTATTCACACATGAAGTAAAATGAAAAGGAATTCGCAAGTGTACATGACGAGAAGAAAAGGAAAGAAAAACATTTCGTGCAAAGTACAACAGTCATGTTATTTTTGAGTGTGTAGATGTTGATGCATCCAAAATTATGTGAAGATACGGGTCTAGGTGAATTGCCCGGGAGGAAGAAAGCCCGGCGGGGTCAAAAAGCCCGGGAGGAAATAAGCCCGGACGGTGAAAAGCC